>JAMKCH010005416.1:0-118560 GCA_023653785.1 Ophioderma brevispina
TGCTCTCAGAATAATTTACTATATAAGGGGGTAAAATGTACAGTTTTTAAACGTTAGCAATCAAACCGTAAATCATGTATTTGCCTAAAAAATGCAGAGAGAGTACGTTCACAAGGGATATTTCATGTATCATAGGACCTTTGTATCGCAGGCCTCAAGACGTCTACCGGTGCGACCGGTACGCATACTGACTTTCATACTGAACAAATTTAGCGAACTAAATGTGAAATTTAACTCCGATTTGTGATTAATTTTCGATCAAAAAACAGAAATACTAAAAGAAGAAAAAACTTTTTTTGATGCGGCACCCAAAACGCATATCCACGTGAGGACTATACTAGTATATTTTTTTTACTTGGTCCGACGTACTGGTTGTTGGACAATGAATAGGACAAGATTCTGAACCACATAATAATCATGACACTTGATACAATAAATGGTCTTTTGGAGACGGGTCGAGTGCAGACACTCGGAACTACGATTTTTCAATACGGAATAAAAGCCCAATCTATTTGTTACCATCATCCACACTGTGCTCATTTCCCATTGAAAAAATGTGTTGCGACGGATTCTGCAGTGGACTGTCTCACATGTTGGTGACCTGCGGAATCAGAATAACAAATTTGCTTTGTGATCCACATAATGTTGAATCGATTTTCAAGACACTTGTATGCACTTGTCCTTTTGGAGTGTTTCCACATGTTGCTGACCTCATGTGACATTTGCCCCATTCACAAACTGGCAATAGCAACTGACACACTGGTTTCCCATGAATGCTGTTTTTTTGTATAATCTTCTGCTTACAAATTGATGTTTAGATTAAGTCATTTCAATCACTCGCCATACCATTATGATGTTTGTCACTTTTGAACTTAATGAAGTCAGTGATGACCTGGTCCTGTGTGTTCTACAGGGTCAATTTGAAAATAGTGTGAATGTAATGCATTTTTCTCCAATACATGCATTCTCGCAAAGAAGCCAACACCTCATTCCGTTATACTTTGTTCACTCTCAAGTTGAATGTGACGTCATAATTACGCATCTTTATGTACCAATAGGCGGGTGTTTTCATAAGTCATGTTTTTAAGTTGGGCAACCTAAAAAGGGTGGATTTGTTGATTCTTAGTTCCCAAAACTTTTACATGCTTGTGGTTTGTTAATTTTAATATGAGACAGACTTGTTTTGGTATTTTTATTTGTTTTTCCTTGACTTGGCCTTCAATTTCTGAAGCAAAAAATATGATTTTAGTTTGTAACTAATTCTGTACTCATTTAGGGGCGTAAAAGTCAGGGGTGGATCATGTGGCGGAGGCGCATCACTGCTACAAATGGGTGCTACGGACCAAACAAAGCATGATAATTAAGGTTCAAATATCATAGGGCAGGTCTAGGTTGTGATCCTCTTTACTTTCAGTAAAACTAAACATCCTATCAAACAACTAATGTTTGCGACAAATCTGAAAAAGCGCAGCCGACGTGCTCCCTTTTTTGATAAAAAAAGGCAACTTGCATCGAAAAGACGTCTTTGTTCGCTATTCCCTCTAAAACACCTTTTCATAATTGGATTGCTTTGGGGTCTGAATTTACATCTAGTAACACATCTCAATCATAAAAATATTCTATTTCAGTACAATATAGTGAGAATAGACGAATCGCGGCATGATTTTGGACCACTCCCTATATCTGTGGTAATGGATATTTTCTGCGATAAAAGTTGTACATGGCTTGGTGGGCAATTTGTTAATTATTAGTTAACAATGCCGAAACTATCTCGTCACTGTATGTTTTTAGGGGGTGTCACCCATAAACGAATACTTTTCTTATTTTGTGGCTTGTTACATTATCAAATACAAAAACCCTGTATATTATGAGTCACCCCACCCTGATATGAAGCCAATTGTTTGTTTCTGACATCTGGCAGAGTATAGGCTCTCAAATATATTGTATTATATATGGGTAAAATGTACAGTTTAAACGTTATAGCATCAAACCTTTAAATCTGTATTTTGCATAAAAAATGCCCATGCATTGCATTGGTCGCCAACTTAAAAACATGACTCTATAAGAGACACCCTTTTCTGACATCACATCCTTTTCTGACACCCTATGGAATTCGGAACTTAACAGACTCTTACGGAATAAACCACAAACGGTTTAGGTGGTTTATTCCGTTAAGGTTTCTAAATTCATAGGGTGTCGAAAAGGGTGTCACCGTCAGCGTCTTATGGATCACAACCCCCCAATATATGCTGGGCCTTTCTTTCTCTATTTTTATACTTTGATTTGAGGCGGACTATAGCTTAAATGTGTGTTTACCCACCTGTTTTACAAAATCAAACAAAAACATTATTTTACTCAAAATGACAGGTACGACTAGGGGGAGCTCGAACTTATTGGCACTCTTATGATGACTGGACCTTCTTCTATGCATCACATTTTAACTCTTTAAAGATTAGTTCCGTTGGTTTGGGACCAAATTAGGTAATTGTTTATGGTTACCAGGATTAAGTAACCACACATGACAGTTTAACCATCTGTTGTTTTACAGGGTGTGGCATTTTGTGCCCACTGACCACGTCCCCTGATGAATTCAGCAGACTTACGAATAAAGTGGCACTTTATTCCGTAGAATTCATCAGGTCATGTGTGTCAGTGGGTCACAAATGGCAACCCATTTTTTAACAGGGTGGTTGCATCCGCATGCTACTTGTCTCTACATGATTCATCTGAATACCTGCTGTTACTATGTTTGTTTATGGTTACCATCATGACAGTTTAGCATCTGTTGTTTTTACAGTGGATGGTTCAGTCTGTGGGTTACTTGATCTACATGATTCATCTGAATACCTGATGTTACTATGTTGTTTAGGGTACCGTCATGACCGTTTAGCCATCTGTTGTTTTTGTAGGGGTTCCAGTTCGGGTTACTGCCTCTAATGATTCATTGAATACCTGTGTTGTTACTATGGTGTTTATGGTTACCATCATGACAGTTTAGAAATCGTGTTGTTTTTACAGGGTGGTTCAGTCTATGGGTTACTTGTCTACAGGATTCGTGAATACATGTTGTTACTATGTTGTTATGGTTACATCATGGAAGTTTAACATCGGTTGTTTATACAGGGGGTTCAGTCTGTTGGCTAATTGCTCTACATGATTCATCTGAATACTGCTGTTTACTATGGTTTATGGTTACCATGAGGACAGTTTAGCATCTGTGTTTTTACCGGGTGGTTCAGTCTGTTGGCTAGTTGTTTACACGATTAGTCTGAAGACCTGTGTTACTATGTTGTTTCTGGTACATCTGACAGTTTAGCATCTGTTGTTTTTACAGGGTAGTTCAGTCTGTGGCCTGTGCTCTAAATGAGTCATCGAATACCTGCTGTTACTCAAGTGTTTATGGTTAACTTCATGTACAGTTTAGCTCTGTTGTTTTTACAGGTGTTCAGTCTGGGGGTTACTTGATCTAAATGATCATTCTGAATACCTGCTGGTACTATGTTGTTTATGGTTACCATCATGACAGTTTAGCATCTGTTGTTTTACGGGTGGTCCAGTCTGTGGGTTACTTGCTCTACATGATTCATCTCAGTACCTGCTGTTAGTATGTTGTTATGGTTACCAGAATGATAGTTTAAACCCCTTTGTTTTACAGGGTTGGTCCAGTTGTTGGCTACTTGCTCTAATGATTTCATCTGAATACCTGCTGTTACTATGTTGTTTCGTGTGGGCAGGATTGGTTTTAATGGACTGGGATTTACCAGGGAGGCCGGCCAATGCGTTAAGTCTAATCCCCGTAATGGTGTGGTCTACTTCATCAGCAGACATCAGCCAATGCTAGTCTTCCAAACATGCTTTGCATGCCGGATGCATGTAACATACACGTTGACAATAAAAAGAATGTTGAAAGGCTAGCATCTGCAGTCATCTGCCGATGAAAATGAACACCTTTAGAAGACACCACCTTGCATTTATATGTCAAAGAGCTAAAGAAGAAGGCAAGGCCACAAACTTGGATTATGGTCAACATGTTTATTTCATTTATTTGTTGCTGCACTCATCTTGTCAACCTTAAAGATTTTGTTAAAACCATAGCATGGTAATCCCTGGGGAACGCCCAGTTAGGTGGGGTGACAATAGTAAGGACTGTTAAGACACTATTTAGTGTTGTGGTCACCCAAAGACCCAATTAACGCATTGCATTGTTAACCCCTTCAGCAACCTGGTCGATTTGTATAGGTTATAAGATGTCAGTGATTTTGAGATTATTTGAGAAGCCATCTCAAAAAACCATGATCTAAGACTAGGCTTGTTTGGACTAAATTTGAATTTTAAAAAAATTGCTGATTTTGAATAGGCCATGAAATGCCCATTTGAAATTTGAAAAAAGATTGGAAATTGGTAATCAATGAGGGTTAGGAAAACAAGGAGTTAAGGCATATCCATTAAATTGTAATCACTTGAGGGTAGGAACAAGGAGTAGTTAAGGCATATCCATTAAATTACATCACTGCGGGTTAGGAAAACAAAGGAGTTAGGGAATATCCATTAAACTGTAATCATGCACTGAGGGTTAGGAAAACAAGGAGTAGTTAAGGCATATCCATTAAACTGTAATCATGCACTGAGGGTTAGGAAAACAAAGAGTTTATGCATATCCATTAAATTGTCACCAAAGCCTTGGTATATGTTGTGGTAATTATAACACCTTAAGAACCCAAGCACAATTCTTTTGAACAAGATTCCCCCAACATTTTTGTATTACAGGGGTGTCCAACCTGTGGCCCATGTGCCATTTGCGGCCCACGAAGAGCTTGTGTGCAGCCCGCGAGTTTCTACCCATAAAAATGCATCAGAAGTATCTCAAGTAATACGAAAACAAATTCATAAATGTCATTAAATATCTCACACATAGAATCAAAGAACCATACCCACATAACACATAACACCCAGGCACACACACACAAACACACACACACACACACACCACCACCACCACCACCACAACCACTGCTATCACCGCTTCCTCCTCCTCCTCCACCCTAAAGCACACAAACACACACACTGTCAAGTAGGCAGATCATCTCTGTATCACACCCACTCTTAGCTGCATTTCAAGCAAAGCTCAACCTTCTAAAATAGCAGCTTAATTTGATGTCATTTGTAAGATCCAAAAAGCCAGCAACTCCGGTAGTGTAATATTTCTAACCATTATTGCTTAGTTAGTTAAACCAAAGTTTTAAATCCGGTTTTGTCCCCGTCAATGGGGGTGGCTGGATACACCTCACACTCAGCAATACTGCTGTGTGAGGATTTATTGGAGCAAAAGATAATTGACCGGATGCCCTTCCTGACGCGGATGCCCTTCCTGACGCCAATGCCCTTCCTGACGCCAATGCCCTTCCTGACGCCAACTTGCTTGCGGCTCAAAAAAGGTTTTGAATTCAACCAATGCAACCTAGCCTGTGCTTTAGAAAGGTTGGACACCCTTGTATAGTGTTATTCAAAGTATGAAGCCTTATTAAATTGTGTGTAGCTAAAATTATCCATACTGACGTTTCAAGCGAAAAGGGCATATTTTATTCTCAATATGGTACCTTTGAGCTTATCTCTTGCAGAGTATGCTACCTGAACTATAGTAATAAATATGCAAAAATCTCATTTTTGATGATTTATTTAAGATTTTCTAATGAAATGAATCACTCAGGACATGTAGATTACATATGATTACATTAATGTATGTCATTAGAAGCAGTGTTAACTATTATCATGAGATGGTCTTAACCATTTCGGGTTAAAAAAAACCTAATTAAAGCTGTTTGTTTACTGTGGCAGTTACATTCGTTGCCTGTATCGAGCAGCCAAGACATTAATCACCATGGAAACCTTCCACAACCAGAAACCAATTTTTGAAATCTTCTTCAGAAATGATTTGTTCTGATGGCATATTTGTATTGCACCATCATGGTCAGGTAAGACATTCAAATTGTGATATTCATGCATGGTGATTATATCAATACTGTGATTTTTTGTCTCATTTATATTTATATCTTCTTGAGACACATGATGCATACACTACAAGGGTACAAAAAATTATGATGTTCATCCAGATAATAAACCAATTGATTTTTTAAGTGTAATTAAAACCAATTAAGTGTTCTAATATTCGACCACCAATTGTTTTAGTCCGGAAGTATACCAGAAATACTTATGCTACTGGTAGATGCATGTAAAGGTACGGACCAGATTGAAACTACTTATGATTTTTTAAAACTTGATGAATAGCCTTCTCCCCACAAAACCCCTATTTATATCAAATCCCATATAGCCAGAGAATCTGATAAAATGGAGGGAGCCAAAAATGCTATGAATGCAAGCCCCCACAGAAGCACCGACCACACCCACAAACTTATTACTCCAAAATTACCTCTTAATACCCCTATTGTCACAGGTAGTGTAGAATGTTATGTATATTTGCATTTTTTTGCTAAATCTTTTTTGGTATCATTGGATAGAAGTTAGACATCCAGTATCAGAAAAGTATTGTCGCATTTTTTCTGAAAAGATTTGGCAGCCATCTTGGATTTCAAATGGCCGCCCCATGTCCAAAGGATTTTTGAACGTATATCTTTGGTTCGGAGCAACGGGGGAGGTCAAATTTGGTGGCCAAACCTATGTTTCAATACCTGGGGTTCAGGAATATGAGATAAACCAGATAGATCCAAGTGGCTTTGATAACACCCCTCGTCAATAATGGGGGGTGTTATTACGGGCCATTGGCCCATACCTGCAGCCCCATCTTAGAGATTTCTATATAGCGAGCGGGCGAGCTGAAAAGTTCTATTTTTCGAGTTATCCTTCCCCACCGTACAACAAACACAACCACTTTATTTGAAAGGAGGATATATAGTTTAGAAAATGATGGTTGTGGTTGAAATATTGGTGGCAGGGATGATTTCTATCCGAAAAATGAAATTGGGCTGCAAGTTAAGCGGAAAATTATACTTTTTTATTTTTTTAAGGTTAATAAAACTATTACAATCTTATTGTTATGGTATCCTTTTTGTTATTTGATTAGGTTTTATACAGTGCATAAAGGGTTCACCCGGTAATGCTCGTTGTTGGGTGACATGTGATAAAAAAGGATGTTTGTTTTAGGAAAAAAAGGTGTTATTTGGGAATAAAATTCTAGACCCTTTGTCTTTGTTGTATTATAAAACAGAAATCTATATATAAATGTCAGAGAATTGATAGTTGCATGATGATTAAAATTTGTTTGCTAAGAAAATAATACATTTTTGATATTCTTAAGTTTTTAGCTCAAAAAAACGTGATTTTTTTGATTTTTTTTTACCCAAAAAAACCACCACTGCCACCAAGTTTTGACCACAACCATCATTTTTTCAAATTATTTAGTACTATATTTGAATAGAAGTGGTTTTTGTTTTGTTTGTACCAGAGGGGAAGGGTTTGTCGACAATTTCGCAGTCCAAACAGCTCCACTAATAATAGGGGGTCTGGGGGTCTTATCTTTTGATGCTTTTTGGTGTTCATTGGTAATAAACATCCAGGTATCAGAAACGTATTGGTCGCATTTTATTCTGAAAAAACATTTGGCTCCATCTTGGTTTTCAGAATGGCTGCCATTTGCAAAGGATTTGCCCTATAACTTGGTTTCTGAGATGAGCAACATTGGAAGTCAAAATTTGACCAAACCTATGGTTTTTAATGACCTGGGAGTTCAAAAATATGAAATCAACCTAGTATACCAAGCTGTTCCTTTTTCAAAAGCCCTCAACCATCGTGGTGGTGGTGGTGGGGGGGGGTGATTCATTGTTACGCTGCTTCCTCGCCCTAGTCCCCACATTTGAGATTTTCTATAAGGGTCATTGATTTGGTGTGTTTTTCTGGTAGAAAATACCTATGTATAGCTTTTGGTCCCTTCTAGCACCAAAATTCGAGAAATATACCAACATCCCACATGTGGACCCCACATGGGCCCCAAGCACCGCATGCGCAATGCCCGAAAGCATCGGCATGTACCCAGATGGAGTGGGACAATGGCAGCCAGCAATGGTTCCCATGGGTCTCGCCGAGCAACGTGTCCCGTCTCCCTGCACGAGAGCTATTGCATCATGCTGGGGGACGGCCATATTTATTCAGCGCTGTAGACACGAGCCAAGGCTGCGTGTGCACGGGCAGTTGGGCTATTTAGCACCCCATGATGATCCAACACATAGTGACCCGAGGTGCTGCCGACAAGTAAAGATGCCTACCAAGTCTCACACCCAGAAAAGCTGGTGCTGGACCGCATGGCGGAGGTTGATCCGGAAGCAGGCTTTGAGCCCCCGTCCGAGTGAAGAAGGGCAAGCCTTCAACGCAGCCAGACCGTTCCAGAAGCTGCTTGCGGCAAATCGCCGACACACAAGTGGAACAGCATTGGAGAAAGCATACGTTCCTCAGACAACGCAGCCGACTGACGGCGGTCAGGGGTCAGGAGATTTCGCGTGGCCGCGCGTGTCGTCAGGTCGTGGGGCTCACGGATGATTTTTGGGGTGGCTATGAGCGGCACCTGTGATGTCTGTCCAAGTCAGGCAATGCTGAAGCCTCTCTTGATTAATCATGGGTTCAAACATGCCAACTTCTGCGGGTTGACTTGTCATATGACTACCCTGGTTTGTACCAAGCTCAGGAAAGTCTGCAAAATAGGTCACCCACCAGTTCCGGGTGAAGACGTACACTTGTTACTATGATCTTTTTCAACTATTCTAGGGCATTAATCAGCACGCTATATCGGCTCTTCATGGTGTTCCCTCCCGTGGGAGCTGGATTCATGAGAGTTTGTTATGCAGACCTCTTTTCTTTTTTCCCTGGGGAATTGTTTGTTGTTAGCAGTAGATAGCAGTAGGCATACTACTGTTTTGTCAGTAGCCTTTATTATGGTTTGGCAGCAGGAACAGAGTGAGGCCACCCTTGGCTTCCTTCTTGTCAGGAATTTTGCTCTGTCTGTAACTGGAGTGGATTCCTTCAACACAGTCTTCATAGTGTGAAGTTTGAGTAGTGATTCTTCTTGTCCAGGGTTCTTGTCATATTCTCAAAGATTTACTTCTTCCACTAATGTAATTGCTCCAAACTCAACATAAAATATGATTTCAGCAATGCTTCGGTTAAGGCTTTGCACGTCTTAAACTTACTGGCAACAAGAAAACCTCTTACAAGTTTTCATAATGGAGGAGCTCTTTGGTTGGCTGCATCATCATCTAGTACTGGATCCTTTAACTCCAGAGCATGGATGAGTTAACCTTTGCTGTGCAAGGCCAATTATTTGGGAAAACATTTTGTATTTGACACCTCCCTATGTGAATGCGGCAGCTTCAACGGATGTTGAAGGATATGGTGCAGAATACTAATCATCCCCAATATTTTACTTTTTTAGCTTCACTAGAATGAAATCATAGCCTGGAGACCAAGGTTGCAGGAGCTTGTCCTAGTAGATGCAGCCAACAGCCAGTTCTCAATATCTCAACTGTAAGAAGTTATTGCTATACGTAGCATGCCGGCCAAGTTTAGATGTGCAAGAAGTCAAGAATGGCCTCCTCTGTACCTGGCGGACAAACTAATCAAGCTAAGCAGGAAAGAAAACCACTGTAGTCCACTGATACATATGCATGTTGAGATGTCCAAATAAACTACATGGAATACCAGATTACCACAGTTGGAGCACACATGAGGCCAACACATTTGATGATGAACCTATGCCCGAGGAGGTGAAAAAAGGACCTGTCCTGACCTCTTCAGGACACTCAACTTGTCCTGCTTCACCCAGATGAAGACATTTTAAATATTTATGAAGAGCATATAACCTCTATGATGGCAATATAAAATTCACCATGTTTTAAAATAATGTTAAGGGCATCTCTTTGCAATTCGCATTTGTTATGGACATTGTTGGCATTCATAAATATTTTAGCTGTAAACCTGACAAAAATCACCACATGTTTCTAGCATTTGGCCCTATAACCAAAAGTTTTCCATGTGCTGCATTTTTAGAGCACACTTACGATGTCATGGGACGTACAAGTGGAATGGTTTGGTATTTGCATTTCTGAATGGAGGAGGAGACCCAAAAAGTTATTACCCCACACCAAATCATCAAAACCCTTATTAGAAAAAAGGGGGGACTGGGGTATAGGGGCAGTGTTGTGAAAATGATTGAACCTGCCCCCCCCCCCCCCTCCCACCACACCCCCACCACATGGGGATGGGAATCCAATGCACAGATTGGTCAGATTATTTTGGATAATTATCATATTTTGAACTCCCACTTATAGAAACATAGGTTGGGCCACCAAATTTGACTTCCAATGATTGCTCAGAACCAAAGGTATATGGCAAAATCCTTTGGAAATGGCGACCATTTTGAATTCAAGATGGCGGCCCAAACGCTTTTCAGAGGGAAATGGCACCGATACTTTTTTTGATACCTGGATGTTTACTCTATCCAATGACACCAAAAACGCATCCAAATCAACGTCCTTATTGTAGAAAAATTCTAATGGGGGTGGGGGGGGTGGGTAGAGGCAGCGGCTACCAATGATCGCCCCCCCCCCCCCGGGGCGAGGGAGGGGTGTGTTTGTTGCAAAACACCGTTGTTAGACCAGGTTTTATCATATTTTTGAACGCCCAGGTCGTGAAAACATAGGTTTGGCCACCAAATTTGCCTTCGAATGTTGCTCTGAACCAAAGTTATAGGGGAAAATCCTTTGGAAATGGCAGCCATTTTGAAATCCAAGATGGCGGCCAAACGCTAATCAGAAAAAAAATGCGACCAATACTTTTCTGATACCTGGATGTCTACTCTATCCAATGACACCAAAAAAAGCATCCTTAGCAAAAAAAAATGCACAAGTTTGAAATCATACATAACAGCCTACACTAAGGGCGGATGAGAAAAACAGCAGCTGTCATCAAACACTAAAAACCAGTGGCGTAGCCAGCGGGGGGGGCACATGCCCCCCCGACCGCGATGTTTTGTCGGTACATAACGGTCCGTCGGTACATTTGTCTAAAAAGCTGTAAGATGTTGGTTTGAGCGCGTGATGCATGATATTAAATACAGAGAGCTTCATAACAATTAGTTAATAACAACAGCTTAATTGGTCAATAATACTACCTAATACTTTGTGTTTGTGATGATGTTGTGCTCCCACCACCCATCCCCTACCTCCCTCCCCCCCTTCAGATTTTGGATGCGACGCCAAAAAAATTTGGGTCAACATATTGGGAAAAAATATTTTGTCGGTACAATACATGTGTCGGTACATTCACAAATTTGTGCCCCCTCGTCAACAAAGTCCTGGCTACGCCACTGCTAAAAACAGGTGGTTCTTGTGATGAGGCTATTAGCAATCAAGTCATGGCCTTTTAATTACCATGTAGCAGATGTGACCCATCCAGTATGGCAGTATCATAGGTGCATTTGTATTTAATTGCATTGCACTCAGACAATGGAAAAAGGTCACACCATATATTGTACTCGCGTCTCGGACATACCAAATTAATTGGAAAGGCATGTCATTTACCAACCCATTTTGCAAGATAATCAAGATATACTTATACATTGTAAAGATTGAAAACATGCAAAAAACATATTTTTACAGATCAATAGGCCTTTAAAGCCACTACCAGACATATGTTCCAAACTCGAAAAGACCAATTTGCCATCCACCTCCACAATTTCTAACCCAACAATGCAAAAAATACATCGGTCCTCGGACCGCTTGTGTCGCCTGCCATCACAATTAGCGAAAGATAGGCCTAACATGACCTTTGACCTTGATATGTGAACTTGGACCTCATAAACAAATGAGGGTTTGCATGTAATAAACTCCATAAGCCAAATTTGGTTCCAATTGAACTTCAACTTTTCAAATGAGGTCAATTTTACATCTTCAGCATGTGATTATCTTGTGTGCTGTTGGTAAAGTAAAAAGACAATGCATGTGTGTTTGTACAATGCCTATACTCTTTATCAGAATACCCTTTACAAAATAAATGTACTTTGAGCGTGATACGTGTAAATTCGGCTGTGTGATCGACTGCTAACCCCTGCCACCTTGTGGATGGTGCGCATGTATGTCTTGTAAAAGGTATTTTGATAAACAGTATAACTAAGTTTATTCTGATAGCATATGATGAATAAAGCTTCAAAATCCAAAAAGAAAAGGAGATAAAGATGTTGTACATTCAGTTTTTCCAAACCTTTTTTCAGAGTTATTTCAAGACCAGATGATATCAAAATAAACTAGAGTGCTATGCATCCAACTGAGTGCTACAATGAAAAGATTTACATATAGAAAAAAATGTGAAAAAAGGAGACAAAGAAAATACTTGTAACCTATTGCATTGTTACAATGGAGAAAGTTTTCTTTTTGTCTGTTAGCTTAGCAGATGTAATTCACAGAGCTAATGTTATGGTGATGCATTAATCTATCTTTAAAGCTGAACAAGAAACATGCATCCTGCACTAGAACAGTTATAACATGCACAGGAACACACATCTGAGAAAAAATCTTGGACGTATGCGCCTGTACGGGGACTCAAACCCTGGACCTTTCGCTTTCTTGGCGAGTGCTCTACCGCTGAGCTATACAGACTGTCCCTGAACAGAGATTTGGTATGATACTCATTGATAGGCAGTCAGGGTAAACAACACACACAACACAACAGTGTACGAGATCGAGAATGATGCTTACTCGCAAACCCAACAACGTATCAGTATCAACAAGCTATAGATGAGTTGACACGTGACGTCAACGCCGGGCAACGAACAAAGCACTGCCCGGCAGTATGCGTGAGCACCTGCAGGGCTTGTGCTTTTAAAATTCGCGCTCAATCGGGCGTGATACTACTACTAAACCAAAGTTTTAAATCCGGTTTTATCCCCGTCAACGGGGGTGGCCGGATTCACCTCACATTTGCAGCAACTGCCCTGACTCCTTCCTTCCATTTCACCCGATTCAATGCATCCTCCATCCTCAACCCAACCCTCCTACTCTCCTCCTCCACTTGTTTCTTCCATGTCTTCTTTGGACGTCCCCTCCTCCTCAAACTGCTCACCTCGAACTCAAAAGCCCTTCTTAACACATGCTCATCATCCTTCCTCAACACATGCCCATACCAACATACACTATTTGCCTTCGCCAACCGGTCCACCGCCTCTTCCAAACCCAACATCTGCATCAAGTCCTCAGTCTTCATCCTGTCCATCAACTTCACACCACACATCGCTCTCATCATTTCTCTCTCTGTCCTCCTCAAAATCCCAATCTCATTTTCGCTCAGACACCACATCTCACTCCCATACAGCATCGCTGATCTCACACAGCTCTTATACACCATTCCTTTCATCTTCAAAGGATATCTTTTCCCATGCAACAACTCCCCACATTCCCTAAACTTCACCCACCCATACCTCACTCTTGCTGTCACAGCCACCTCACATCCACCACCCCCACTAACCTTATCCCCTAGGTATGTGAACTCCTTCACTGACTCCACCTCATCACACAACTTTTCCTCCTGTTCCACCATCCCTCCAGCTCCCTTCTCACATCTTCTACACACAAAATCTCTTGCCAAACTATACTCTCTTCATCTTTGTGCATCTCCCATGGATCCATTTCCCACATTTCTCACACCATACTGAATTTGCTTTTACTCTCTTCCCACATACCCCAAATGGGTCTACCTTACTCGCTACCACCTCCCTCTCCGCCCCACTCACCAGCACTTTTTTCTTTCCAAGGTTTACCTTCAGACCCTTACTCTCGAAAGCCTTCTTCCATTTCCAAAACTTCTCCCTCAGTCCCTCCAATGTCTCACTCATTAAAACCAAATCATCTGCATACAACATCTCACTCAGCAAACCTTCATGCACTCTCTGTGACTACATCAATCACAATTGCAAAAATCAATGGCAAAAGTACAGAACCTTGATGCAGGCTATTGAATGCTTTAACTGTATGGGCATATTCTTCGCACCTCTAACATGTCAGTAGACCAGGTGCTAACTTGTGTTTGTAAACATTGATGTCACCTCATCTATAAGAGACTTACGTTATCATACACTGCAATAACTAGTACACGAGATCATTACTGATGCTAACTTCACATTTCTTAACATTAAACCAATCATTAAAGCTGAGGAAGAAACATGCATCAAGCACTAGAACAATTATAACATAACATGCACAGGCACACACATCTGAGAAAAATCTCAGACCATATGCACCTTCCTGACTGTTTTGTTTTGCAGTGTATGATGCATAAGCCTCTAGTAGCTTGTTAGTATTTTCTATAATATTTGATGGCTCTGAGGGTGTATAGAATATACCGCAACAAGTCATGACTCGAACGCGCCGTCGCGTCGGTCTTATTTTCAGGACTTTTGCGGTATATTCTCATATCACCACTAAAAAGCCCATCCAATATTCCTTATTGTTAATAAATGAACTGACTGTACAATTCAACACATTTTGCCAAGTGGGGGTAGGTTACGCCTCACTTTCATGACTGTCACTTTGCCATATGGCCTAATTCTGTTACCCTGGCAGACAGACTTACCCAAAGCCAGCATCGAAGGCTAAGCCGTGTCCAAGTTAATGCAACTGCCACTGACACTGAGATTTTTTTTCCAAGATCCAATCTGGTTGGGCTATTCCGGTGGTATATTCTATTCGGTTTTGTGTAGGATTCTCTTCCTCATGGTAACACAACTTGGTGGTTTTTTTCGTCCGTGTGTACCGGCCATTTTCAATGTTTACGCTTTTGATACGATTCCTTCCCAGCTAAGCTACTGAGCACCCAACGTCAGCAACAATCCTGAGCATATGTTAACTCATATAAAGTTCATGGATGCTATAAAGACATTCGCGCATATTACTATGCTAAATAAGCTCCATAACCAGGTAACAAACTAACTGGCATGGTAATTAAAATACTGTGTCATTCCAATGATTTTGAAATACTGTACAGATTAAAAATATGCGGTACAGTTGGAAGCTTCATATTATATAATAAAATCTATCTGTCACCATTTCAAAAACTTATTTGGCATATACTTTGGTGATTTTGATTTGCACCTAGTTGCATGACCCTTGGCTGAGGGGTTTATGTACGAGAAGATATCATAGCTTCCCACAATGCATTGCTACTCCCATTGGAAGTTTTGTACAGGTTTCCATGTGGATCGTTAGAGATGAAACGCTCTCAAATGCAAGTTTTGTGATCATACTGTCCATTTAGAGCCATGTTTCATCACTAACGACCCCATCATTACCTGTACAAAAACCTCCAGATGGAAGCATGCATTGTGGGAGCTATTGAAATCTTCTCTTGGTTTATGTACCTGGTTCCTGCGACTTGGTCCTCTTCATCACCACTTTCCCAACTGACCAAAGACGCAGGTACATACTAATGAAATTCACAGCTTATTGCTGATGGAGAAGGTGGGGTCATGCACTTTTCCGTCACTGCTTCACTTAACCATTCTGTAAACTTTGGTAAAAACAGCAAATCAAGCTAGAACAATCGCTTGTGCTTTCGCACCGGTGTAAGAGAGAGTCTTTCGCAAGATTATGGTTGTCCTGGTCCTTGCGGAATGTATACTGTGATAATTAACCACGATCCTGTTGTGCACCCCACCAAGTACTGGGAACGAGACTACCTTATAGAGACGGATTGTTTACTTTCAAATATCTATGTTTTGGTTCGAATTTGAATATTATTATAATCATGGACTTTAATAATGCGCTAGACTACCGTCCCAAAGTTTGTTCACATGCGCTCCCAACAAGCAAAAAGCGATCAACAGTGACAAGAAGAAAAAACAAAAGAAACAGATAAAAGCAGCAACAAACCACTACAATCTGAATGCATTATTGAACAAATGGGATTTCAATGATGTGCTAAAGGTACAATGTTGTACAGTTCTAATATGGAAGAGGGAGCTTATTCCAACGTCTGGTTCACAGATGGCAAATTAAAGCCAATCACCAAATGAGTTAGGAGATCTTGGCTCGTGTAGCAGGTGAAGATCGATGAGCGAAGACCCGTACGTTGTGATTTGTAATTAAGCAGTAGATCAGACAAATATGGCGGAGCAAGTCCATGAAGGCACTTAAAAACTAACAGGAGAATTTTAAACTCAATGCGCTCTTTTACCGGTAGCCATTGTAAATCAATGAGAATGGGGGTAGTGATCAGACGTGCAGCAATGTTTTGAAGCGTGCAGGGATGAACAGGATTTTGTGGTAGACATAAGAGGGATGTTGCACATATCCAAACGTGATGCAACAAGAGAGTGAACAAGAAGTTGAGCAGCATCTGTGGTGAATTTGCTTATTCTTAACTATATTGTGATTTGGTGGTAGCCAGCTTGAAGTACGGAAGAGATGTGTGGTTTCATTGACATGTCCAAGTTTATGATAACACCCAAAGTAGAGCTTCACTGGAGACGGAATTGAAATCCAACTATAAGTAATTTGCCAATGACAGTTAGATATTCGATGCTTGGAGCCAATGATAAGATACTCAGTCTTACTATCATTATTGGAGAAAAATTCACCATCCAAGTTCTTATTTCAGTTATGCAATCTTCAATTTAGAATGCTACACTCATAGTCAACTGGGTTAAAGCAAGATAATTTGGGTGTCTCAGCAAATTGGAGACCATATTTCCTGATGAAGGTGGCAAAAGTGTTGATCATTTGGTGATCTTTCCACTTTCTTGGAAGAGGTTTACATAAGCTGGCATGACAAGGAATATCAGGAAAGGGGGAATTAGATCATGCAGACATGCAAATTCACTATTTCTGTTTCATGACAGTTGACCTTGACCTCGAAAAGAGGTAAACAGTGGCCTTCCCAGTGTCAGTGCCCCCAGGAGTCCCACGTATTCAGAGCATATCAAGCGACGATTTGTGGAGGTGAATCTGCTAGTCAGGATCCAGACTAAGGGTGTTTTACAATCAGGGTACCACTTGGCTGAACACTACAACCCATAAAAAAAACAATCACTGTACTTACACACAATGGTTATATACCAACTTGAAGACCCTGAGAACACTACCACAGCTGCAACAAAAGACTAAACAAAACCTGTACATCTGTGTGGAAATTATCTTAAAATTCACTGTCTCATTGAGGAGGTTAATTTTTGAGTATATTCAGCACTGTCATAAAAAAAATTTGGGACAAAATCAACATTCCGGGAATAACATTTGAAGCAAGGTGATTAATATCCAGAAATCTTAAGGAATGTGACCATTCGTAACACATGTGTCAGTTTGAAATTTTAAAATAAACAACTAAATAATTAGTCAACCAGACATACCTTTGAGGCAAACCAACGTGTGACCGCAACCTGCGGTCTTCAACTGGGTTGTGAAGAAATTGGATATTGATCACGTATGGAAACGTTTTAATGGCAGTTTTTCATTGTGTTCCTTTTATGTTTGATAATGATGAAATCCATTCGATTTGGCATATGTGCCCACCATTTTCAGGAACCTAACATTACTCAACTAAATATAAAAAAAAATAGATTAATATTATAATGTCATTTAGTCGGAAAATAAATTCAAACATGGTCAAACCCTCTCCGTTCAATACGAAAGACCCGATTTTGGTGAATTGGCCAGCGTTTTCTCGGTAATAACGTATTTCTGGCCTAATGATACACCGGGCAATATTGTGCCCAGCATTCTTAACGGCAACGTTATAAGCTTTCCAGTAAGAAAATATTAATTTTTATTGGTCAAGTAGAACTCTCGGAATGTTGACATATACAAAAACCCTAGCCAATGAAAGTTTGCCTATCAAAAATCAATAATTGTGGCGCCCACCATATCGTAGCTGGTTGGTTATAAGCGTGGGATTCTTAATTTCCTGCTATTATTGTAGCGACCATGTGATTGAAATAAAGTTTAATGTATGAAACACATTTTGGACTACTTGTTTTATTTTTGAACTCATATGCGCCTGCAGAGGAATGTATTTTTGTTATGCATGGTTTTGTTTTGTAGTTCTTTTGAAGCTGCCTACTCTCTAATATGCAAAAGAGAGAATTTCACTCTCTTGGAGTGACTGCAGGGCCCACTCCAAAAAGAGTGAAATTTCGTACCTAAAAAACCACTTTTTTTGGGTCAAATTTGATCTTGATAATTGACAAAATGAAATCATTTTATCATTTGGTTAAATTATCAAGAGTAAATTTGACCCAAAAAAGTATTCTTGAAAGCTGTGAAATTTCAATCTTTTTAGAGTGGAGCCCTCTGTCAGCTCGTCAAAAGAGTGGAAGTTCACTCTTTTGCATCAGAGAGAACCTGAAAAATTCGCTTTGCTCAATGCTTTACCTTCCACTTATGACTCTGCAAATAGACTATTGGCAAACATCACCCACATACACCCTCCCCCCATACAAGGTTGAAGACTAAATATACTTAGAAGCTTGATGTAAGCATGCAGTTGCACGCTTTTTTTTTTGCTCAATACTTCCCCTTCTACTTATGGCTCTGCATATTGGTAAACATCACCCCAACGTCCACCCCTCCCCTCCCCATACAATGTTGCAGCACTAAATCATACTAGAAGGTGAGTAAGCATGCAGTTAACATGCGTTGCCAATGTTTAACCTTTCACTTATGGCTCTGCATATAGACTATCAATAGATCGGTGCTGGGGGAACTCGGAGGCTTAAATGCAATTTCCCCAGAGTGGAAATAAAACAAATTCATTAATACCGGACAAAATGTTACTTTTATTCCCAAACATTGGTGGGGGTGGGGGGATTTTAATTATTTTATTGGTTTTAATAATTTTCTTAAATAATTTATAAAAACAAAAAAACAGTTAACATTAAAAAAAATATATTTGTGTTCCTCCAAACATGATGCGGGGGGGGGGGGCCAATGTATTTTACCCAGTTCAACATAATTTCAGTTAAGAACGTCAATAGCATATGAGTTTCATAGTATAAAATTGAATATTTATTTATTCCATTTAGTTATATTTAACTATTGCTCAAAAGCTCATGGAAAACAGTGAACATTGCGTTTACAAGGGTGCTTATATGATCTGTAAAAATTTAATAGCAATCGTTAGTCTTTATCAAATAAGCAAACTGTTGAATCATCTTAGTAGATAGACTAGAGGCTGTGATTTATACACCTAACTATACCCAAAATTAATGGCACATACTTATAATGATTAGGATATATATTTAATTTTAATGGGCCAAACATATGTTGGGGTACTCCAACATTGATGAGGGTGGTGGGGGGGCTCAAAGATATTAGTAAACGTCAATAGCATATGGCCTTGGTCAAGTTAATAGAATAGACGATTTTACAGTACTTTTGAGATGTCACACGATAAAAAAAAAATGGGGTTTGGACGCCTTGTCCAATGAAACGTCATCTATTTGAATTATTTTTGGCAAAATTAGTTATAGGCAATAGGTATATTGAAGAAAAATTTGAGTGGGATTAGAGATAAAAATTGTAAGTTTAGTTAAAGTAAAGTATTATTTCAACAAAAACGCCATGTACAGGCGCATGTGGAATTGAATTAGCAGATGAGACAAGGTTTCGATGTGCAGGTGGTTATGGAAGATGATGACGTAATTCGGCGAGGAATGTCCTTAACGATCTGTTCCAGCCGTGTAATAAGTGACCTAACTCCGCCGTGCGTTTAATGATGGTTCCTCAGCTCTCACCCAGATGACTTCATTTCAAACCCTGTTCAAACCACGTGGTCTATGTCAAGTATCATTAATGTCAGGGGTGGTAAAGGCGTGTCCACTGGCATGAAGGTGAGAGTAGACGGCAGAATCGTTACACTAGAACTAGCCCTACGATGTTGTGACATACGTTTTTCAAGGGTGGCGGCTGTCACAATGTACGTTCTTACAGAGTGAGCGGCCCAAACATTGAACACCATAGACCACTCCAATTAAGGTGACTTTTGGTTGTGTCTTTCGGAGACTTAAGGACTGGGGAGGGTATTTGTGGGTTTAAAGTGCGTGGTGATTCCGTGGTCGTGGTAGAGTGATTTAGTTTTTCAAGAAAGATCCCCGGGTATGTAAAAGTCACACTACAAGGTGTGTTGGAGGGTTTACCCTAACACAACTGGGAATGTGGTTGCTATCAGGTTACTACGATTGATCTGTCAGTAGCCAAGTCCGGGTAACCGCAGTTATCAAGTGCTTTCCGTAGGTGTGCGCGTTCCGTAACTTGCTCTGATTCCCGGGGTTATGATCTCAGCTCTATGGAACAAAGTTGTATACAACACAAGTTTTGGGATAGGGTGGTTAGAACCAAACTGCAATTACTTGATCTGTATGTGTCTGCTTCAATAAACAGACAGAGTGAGTGACGCTATCCTTCCTTGTATTCGTCACTAAACATCAAGAACGCAAGTTTGTTGTGACTAGACTCCTGGGTGAACTTAATATGTGGGTCCACCTGATTGATATGCGAAAAGAACGCGTCAAGTTCGTCAGATTAAGGTGGCTGTGAAGTCAGGATTCAAAGGAACTGTTTTTGCCGATTCTTCTTAAGGGTTCCAAACACATAAAAGTATACATATTTGAGAAGAAATGCTCAAGGGAATCCAATATGATAATATTTTTTCCCCCAAGAATACGTAATTTTTGAGAAAAGCATAAAATAAATTGGAGATTTTCACTCATTGTTTTGGTTTCCCTTAAAAAAAATAGAAATGTGATAAAAATGTATGCCTTCTTCGTATTTCGGATCAGAGTTATAGTTCTAGGGTCGCGTATTTCCCCTTGTTTCAAGTCTGCCACTATATCAAATTATTTGCCAAAAAAGCCAAAAACCGCGTGTGTCAATTTGGAACAACGACAAGATTGTTTCAAGGGTTGACATAAATCACGAGTTTTAACCAAAAATTGAAAAAATAAAAATACCGACCCGGAGATCTTGATATGCTCTATACGATGCATTCATTTCACCCCCCCCCCTCCCCCCCCTGTTGCTCATTGCGAAATTTTTTTTTTGAGTAAAACCCCTGGGAACCGAAAATCACGATTTATCGCCGAAAGTGAACACAGATGAAATCGCATTTTGTCCAAATATGTCCCATTCGCTACAAAATATGCCTTGACTCCCAAACCACAAGCGTGTCATCTCTTATTCTTCACACCTCTTCTGCCCACCAGGTCAAATTGCTTCATCTGGATACTTATGATCAAAATCCACATTATGAGCTCAAAATCGTTGAAATTTAAAATCATGCTGTTGCAACAAGAACTCACGGGGGCAACCATTGACAATGCATACCAAGTTACCATGGGTGTGCGTCATATCGAATCGCTGCATCAAGCGTTTCTGATGCGCTCATTACATCGCGCGCGCCGAATAGCACAGGCGGTATTGCGTAATACGCGAAATTACCGCCCTTTTGCAGTTCAGCCCATTTGTTGTTCTTGGTCAAAATGCGTAACATTAAATAAAATGAACAAAATATGAGGAAAAATAAATTAATAGATGTCTTGTTAAAATATATGGAAGAAAACATGTTAATGTCCGTTAACATGAAAAAAACTAAAAACTGGCCATGGTGACTAAGTTCCTTACTTCACAGCCACCTTAATTAGAACCCAGGTGGCATCCCAACATATCGAAACCATCTAGCAGGCATAGTACCGGATTGTGAGACAGGGCAGTACGTTCAAATTTCTCCATGTATAAGTTAGAAATGATTGGAGACACCGGGGAACCCCGGAACAGCCATGTGTGTTGTTAAAAAAAAATTCCCCTCTGTACGAAAAATAGGTCAGTGTCTAAACACAAGCGAGAAGATCACACAACTGATCTGGAGTTAAACTCCGTCCGCTCCATGAGGCCGCATCCTGTGTCAAATGTCCCCAAACAAGAACTGCCTCAATTGCGTCTGCCGGTTGTATGCTCGTAAAAAGGCAGTGATGTCCAAACGAGTAATTTCCTCGCCGAATGACATCATCATCTTCCAATAACAGCACCGGAAGTGATCAAGTCCAATTTCTTCACAACCCAGTTGAAGACCGCAGGTTGGCGGTCGCAACGTTGGTTTGCACACAAAGGTATGTCTGGTTGACTGAATTATTTTATTTGTTTTCTTACCAATCCCAGATGATGAGAAGTCCATAGTTTCAGTTGAAATTTTTTGTAAATTCTGTCAAAAATGTCCTCCTCATATCAGGCCAATTAAAAGCGTAAACTAATGGATAGATTGGATTTGTGATATTTTCTGTATAAACTTTAGTTAATGTCTATACATTTAGCGTACACCCTTGGTGGCTACACATTACTTTTCCTGTAGCAACAATCAAAAGTTAGAGTCGGTGTTCCGTCAAAATCTTCCTTTCGAAAACATGAAGTTTCACTAACCATATAAATTTGCTCCAGAAGACCTCACACATCCCAATTTTTGCAAACATACGGTTTGACTGATCTATAATACAAAAACATTAACACTGAAAATAATCAAAGCACTTTGTTTTTTTACCCAAATGTCAAATGAATGAAGTGTTCCGTCAAAATCTTGTTCTCTCTGAAATTGTGACATTCCATCAATCGTAAAAATTGTTCATAACGATGTGACGCTTCCAAATTTTGAATTATAATTTCCTGACGTGCCTACATGCAAAACATCAATATTGAAAGTATCATGACACTTCATTTTTCACCCAAATGAGACAGCCGAGGTACCTCTGATTTTAAAACAACCCCTAATTATGATCGGTCTGTATGCTTGCTTGGCTAGTCTGAGCCATAAAGCCAAGCCCAAGGCGCACCATCGTAGGGTTTATGAGGATGTAGAAATGGAGGTCAAAGGTCATCTATAGATTTTAGCAGTTTATTAGGGGGAATTCAAAGTAATTTTTAGAACAATAATATTGCTACAGAAGTGTTGTAAGTTGATCACTACTACACAATCCTCGCTAAAAGGACTTGGAACACTTTAGATACTGTCTTGAAAACGTTCCCCCATCTCCCCCTGTAATTTTTGAGACCGACAATGCACTCAGCACCTCTCCAAGGTGTTACAACATTGAATCGATGGGAGAGGGGAAGGGAAAAAGTTAAATATTAAGGTGACCAGCTTTCTTCATAAATCCATCACTACATGTGTCGGTGTTCCAAGGACTTTTTTCGAGGATTGTAGTTCCTCTGATGCAGATGTGAAGATAAGTTTACATACTGTCTTCATTCTATTATTGTGAGTACTAAAAAAGAAGACTTTGGCTTTTCTTGTGGTAAATGTTCAATAATGAGGATTTGAGATTTTTTGCTTTGGAAAATGGTGTATTTATTGTGTGTTGATGTTTAGGGAAAGATGCGTTTGCAGTATGAAAAACTGGGGAATTCGTTTATTTTTTCCCTTGAGGCAGCCATAAGTGAAAAAATAAATACTATAGTTTCCACCGAAGAATCATGGCCAGCATGATTGAGATACCTGCCGCGTGCATAAAGTGTTCAGCGTAAGATACAAAGTAGTGCTTGCATCTATTAAAGGAGGTGAATAAATCCCCAACATTATGCATTGCTATGTTCGTACCAAGTGTTCCAGGCTGGCCACAATTTATTTGTTGGAACTGTAATATTAGTTTGTGAAGGTGGTAATGCATAGCATACGCAATCCAACTTTTTGCACAATGCAGGTTTTGAGGCTTGCATAACAATTTTGACATAGCATGATTACCAGTTTAAAGCAAACATGCTTGACTTGCAGATGCGGGACATTGTAGGCAATGCAGGGGCGGCTCGTGGAGCATTCCGTCAAAGAAGGACAATACCATGGCACTTTTGAAACACTGGAAGATACCTGCCGATATACAGAATAGAGTGCGCCTGTGGTATATGTATTCATGGGACAGAAAGGAGTTAGTTGGTGAGTGTTGCAAAACAAAGTACAACAAAGGGAGAAAAGGAATGACTGGTTAGAGTCATATTGACTTGACACAGTAGAACTATATTGTCTTGCTTGAAGTATGAAGTGGCAAAGCGTGTGCGTTGCCACCTTTCGTTGGCAGTACGCTGTGCTTTACCTATGTGTGCATTGAAAGTCAGTTCAATGTATACACCCGCGAAGAGCCGAAGCTACTTCATTCTTCGAGCTAGATAGAGTATAGCAATAGCTGCTAGATGCACATCACATTTGTGTGCTGATTTTTGCATTGGGTATCATTGCAAGGTACTATAAACTCTGCTGTATTTTTTCTAGAATTAGAAGTTGTACAATCTATAAATTAAAAAAAAGGGTGAAATTTTCTTTATTTTCTCATTACCTAGTGATAACGAAGGATGATGCATGTACTTCAGGTGAAACATGGAATTCTTTTGTTTGATCAATCTATGAACAAAAGAATTTCACATTCCAAGTACAGGCACACACACACACACACACACACCTTCATAATTTGCCTAGGAGATGTGTGCACAATGCTGAATAGATAGCAATCTGCCATGTGTTGAATTTAAAACATGGTCTTAAATAACTCAAATGTTGGATGGACCTGCTGTAGCTAAGAGGTTGTTTTATATTTAGTGTAAAAATTGATGTTATTCTGTTTATTTTTGTATCCATATGCCTTACTTTGCAAAAAGAAATTAAGATAAAGACCAACTATCTCTTGTAATTTGAAGTAATCACATAACATTAAAAGAAACTGCCATTTTTTGTTTATGATAACATTCCAATTTCATTTGATTAGAAAACAAATTGATATGGCAAAATGATTATGTAGTTAGTACGCTAACTTTGAGATTGACCTGTGTGAAGTGTGAGCCACAACCCAAGAGGTACGCTCGTGGCAACAAAACTTCCTGAGAGAGCTGAGTAAATTATGCCATGATCACGCACGATCGAACCACTCACCAAATTCCTAATCACAAAGCAATGTGTGATATGCTAACATAATGCACCACACACTTAAAATATGTTGTTGTTTTTTCGGGTAAAAGGAATGATGACTTTTACTCTACCATTTATGTATGCCGAGTGTGTTACAAAATGTATTCTAGAGTTAATTTGAGTAAACAGGTAACAGAGTAAATATACTGACCTGTGTATAGTCCCAACATTTTCTTAAGCTAAGAACACCTTGAATTGTATTCTGAGGTGGGTTTCATCTTTTTTTTATTTAGGACATGTATTGATGACCATAAAGTAACTTGACATATTTTTTAGCAAAAGAAACCAAAATAGTCACAAAAATTGAACCAATTTGCCATCTGACATTGCAGCAGCCATATTTGACTTGGCGACCTCTGTGACCTCCCAACCTAAGTATTTGTTATTCAAAGTATTGTGAATATTGAACTATGAAATTTTCTGTGAAATCTATTTGACCTATTGGGAATTTTAAACTGTTTAAGAAATTTGAGTACTATATTTTAGAAATGTCATGATATGATTTTCACCTGTAGAAAAAAGGCGAATTCTAAAAGTCTCTCCCATTGAAAAAAAAACTATTTTTTTTTCAATGGGAGAGACTGACACAAAATTGGTGCCTAGTGTTAGTTCCCCTAAGGAATCAATATGATTTACAAATGAAAAAAAACAACAACTAAACATGAGTCATTTAGACCTTTGCAAGTCAAACCAGAATGCGTACATATTATGTTTCTCTGTTTTACAGATGAACTTGAGGCAATCAAGGGAGTACCAATCAAGATGCAGACAGACCTAGCCATACATGTACACATGGGAACACTTAGTAAAGTATCTCTATTTCAGGTGAGTGTTTGTTATTATGTATGTTAACAATACATGCATGAAATACAGATAAATTGCCACTTGTTCCATAGCCTTTCTTCAAGCCCTATTTCCTACAGTCCCTGTATAAGATGTGGTGTAGTACCCTCGTTGGGGAGTCTCTTGCGCATCACCTTTCTGCATTTATTTTGTGTGTTTTGTTTTTCTTTATTTTCGGGGATAAATCTTCTGTAACTTTCCTGGGAACTAATTGGGCAATACATAGTAAGGTGCCGAATGAATGCATTGTGGTCAAACAAATGTGATACTGCCGTCTGGTAACATTGTTTTATGTTACTGTTGGGCATTCTTATTGTGGTTAAAGAAAGGGTTCAGTTGACAGTTAATTTTGGCACAAACAATCAATTAGTAGGTACAATCCCTCATATGATGACCACATAATACTTTGATTAACACATTATGCTTGCACAGAACTATCCCTATTTGCACAAAGATGAAACGCGCCTCTGGTGATCCTGGTTGAGGCGTCTTTGACAAAGACTACTTGATCCATATGATTTTGTCAAATACCCATTCACCATCTTAGTTTTAGGGTTAGGATTAGTTATCTCTAGCTATTAAGATAATAAACATAAAGGGATACAGACACACAGGGATGGTATGCAATAGGCAAAAAAAATCTGAGATGTGAGGAAACGTCTCTGATTGTCCTTGGCACAAAATTTTGTTTTAATAGCAAAAATGCCATTAGTAATTATTTCTCTCAATATTATACAAATACTACATGGTTAGAAGGGAAATAGGGCAGACTCTTTTCCCGAGGTACTGGCTACAGGCCTATATTGTTTCCTATTTCCCCAATATAAACCATATAGTATTTGTTTTATTACCGTGTGACTCTAGGGATGAGGTTGTAGGGAAACAGTTCAACTATTTCCCTAGGGAAATAGCATATGTAATAGGAATCGACCAATGAAATAGCATGATTATGTTAATGAATATTAATGGGGTGTAATAATTTATGTTGTAGGACTGTGACAAGATGTTGCTGAGAGACTTAGTGTTAAAGCTGAGACCAGTTCTCTATCTCCCAGGCGACTACATTTGTCGAAAGGTATGAGATGGCCTCTAATTTGTTTATTTTGTTCACAGTGGAATACATTCATGGGTGGTTTGCATTATGTAGTCGCATAAATGCACTTTCTTCACATCAGACTGGCATATTTTGTGATGTGTAATTGATTCACAGTCAGCAATTTTTCCCCATTCCAGCAAAAAGTAATTTATTAATTACAAAAGTAATATAAGAAAAGATACAATTTGTAATGATATTAGCTCACACTCTCAGCTGTAGAGCCATCTTGGAATGGAAGTGAATGAAGTCAACTGTGTGGGAAAGGTTAGAAAGTCGGCTTTGCTATGTCTAGCTATAACAGAAAATATAGCTTCCCAGACTGTGTAAAAGACTAGCCTCATACAAAATACAACATAACTTATTGTCTGTCTGTAATAAAAGCCCTGGGTGTGTGAAATTTTGCAAAAAGGGTTGTTGATGATAGGCCATTTGTCAGTTATATTTCCATTGCAAATCATAGCTTGTACAGTCTGGGAATACATGGTGCTCCATGCACAAAAAGGATTGATGTTTGAACAAGTTAAACAACATCAAAATAGCATACCTGCCCACTAAAACAGCATATTTAGCACATTTTTACATGGACAGATGTAATTTCTGCAAAAAAGTGGACGACGTACAGAGTGAGTTGTGCAGTTTCAGGCTGGCAAATCTGCACCGTGTGCAATCGTGATTGTTAATTATCAGCGTATACTTGCATTTATGGCATGATTTTTGGTATTTTTAGTAATATTTGATGAGGAAAAAATTGAGAGCCATTTATTAGAGAGGAAGCATCTATTACAGACAATATAATATGTCATCCATCAAAATAAACAATGGTAGGATGATTTGTAATAGATATCCAGCAAATGTTGTTAGATTCCTGCACAGTGTTCTTCCTGTAAATTCATGCAGTAAAAATTCAAGAAACTCACATTTTGCTTATAATTCCCAAGTTTTTTTGTAAATTCAATAATTTTAGTTCCATTCCCAGATAGGTCTTTATAATATGGATTAAGATATAGAATGTGCCTTTAAGATTATATTAGAAATAGAGAAGACATGTTAATCTAGATTTGTTATGTTACAGGGAGAGGTTGGCAAGGAGATGTACATAATAAAAAGTGGCTGTGTGCAAGTAGTTGGTGGTGAAAATAACAGGACTGTATTAGCAACTCTCCACAGTGGTAGCTATTTTGGAGAAATAAGGTAGGTATATTTCGTCCGGCCTGAACTAAGGAGTGATGTCATAGCTTTTGCGCAGCTATTTTGCATGCGTATCGCGAATGCCGACTTTGTATGCTCGTGATTACAGCTGCGGCCTACTGCGATTCGCACGTTGAAGACTGTGTGAAAGCTCTGACGTCACTCCTTAGTTCAGGCCGGACAAAGTATAACAGTGGTGTAGCCAAAGGGGTGGCAGAGGGAGCAGAGAGCCCCAGTGACTGGGACACTTGTGACCCAGTGTGAGTAAATGAGGTTCTTTGGAGGTGAAAATGAAAGTTGAGTTTTATGCAAATCATATTACCCGTGTTTTAAGGATTAAAATGAGACCTTAAAGTGATAGGAGGAGATTTTTTTGAGGATACAAATTTCTCTCAAATTGCACTTGATCGGTTGTAGACCACCTTCCGAGAACGTTTCGAATGTTAATTGGACAAACAAGCACGAAAGAAAACCACAAACTTTGTTTTCACCTGGCCTGGTTTCCTAAGTCATCCCTATAGGAAACCATTCTTTGAGTTTCTGTCGTGCACGACAGAAAGTACTAAATCATCATCTCATTACATAAAGACGGCGTATTCAACTTATTCACTTCAGGCGTGGTCTAATACATTGGTAAGCATTCCAAAAAAAAAAAAAAAAAAAAAAATGATACTGAAGTTTGTGTTTCTGAATTATATCCCGGACAGGTGAGGTGTATATTACAAACCACTGGGGGCCTAACACTGATCCCTGTGGCACAGAGTAGTCCAGATTAACAGTGTCAGAATATGACTCACCCACACGGACACATTGAGTTCTATTATATAGATAGGAATCACACCATCTTTAATCACCTTCATAAGGTGAAGGTTTTTCATCTTTAATCACCTTCACCTTTAATCACCTTCTTTAATCACCTTCATAAGGTGTGTTGTTGTTATGAATTTGTGATAGGTCAAAGACCTTGACAAATGGACATAATAAAATACAAATAAGGAGTGATAGGCATTGGAAGTTGAAGTACACCTATATTTTAGACACAATAAATTACACAAAATGGGCTCAGAACACATGTTATCAATATTTTTGGAATTAAACATATATTTTTGGCTATAAGAAATTCACAAATGCCACAAAGGGTATAAAAATTTACTCATTTACTCGTGCTGGGTCACATTTTGCTTATAATTGGGACATTTGTTGCGGGTTACCAGGAACTTGCCCCCTCAGAACAACAGGGCTGGCTATGCCACATAGATACTATTAGGCGACATAGATACTATTCTCCCTGCTCATTGGTCGGGAGTTGAACAACAAGCATGTCATAGTTTTTGTCATTAAAGAACATAGTTTCGTAACAATGTCACATAGATCAGTCCATATTGGTGTAGATCTACCCACAAGTGTAGGCATATTAGAAAATAGGTGACAAATATCTTTGTGAAGGGAAATTTATAAATTATTTAAATACTGTATTCAACCTAATTATTACCACCAACAGCTAAGTTAAGTCATTTAGAGGGTGATGCATTGAAAGTTAAAGCCACTATCAGTGATTTCTTTAAAATATAAACAAATCGCGCCCCCTATTTGTCACCAAAGTCCATTTTTTTAGCACTGTTGTATTGGATATTGTTGAATAAATACCCCTGTAAGTGGGCTAGGCTTAAAGAGACACTGACATATTTGAAAAATAGTGCGCCCTCAAGATTTTTCAAAATTTATATTTTTGCATGGTTGTAAAGCTTCCATATATATACTTTAGCCTTCACCTGCAATGATTTAGACCAAATCAGCATTCTTATGGGTAAACAGAATGATTTTATAATTAATGTCACCGGCGACATTAATTCAGCAGATGACGGAAATGGCGTTTAACACAAGAAAACATGCCGTATGCATGTTTCCCATGGCATGTACCCTGTTTGACTGGTCTATGACCTTTGTGGTTTTAATATCAATGAGTACGAGTCTATGATATTTATGTAATATACACATTTGTTGATTAAGTTATGGAAAACTTAAAAGTTAGCCTACAAATTATCTGGATGTCTTTAACCTCTTATTAACCTCCTTATCTGTTTTTGAGTATTTTATTTTTGTGTAAAATGTATCTCTATTCTTGCAACGGCCTAGACTATCATTTGCGAGCAAATTGAAGAAATATCACATTTTGTGAAAATGTGCCAGTGCCGCTTTAAAGGTGCGTGTTCCGATCGTCTATGGGAATTTCTCTTACAAACAGTACACACTAAAACAGCTGTGTAACAGGAAAGTCATTGTACCTTAAGGCAAAAGGATTTTATACTGATTTTGTTAGTGAATTTGACATTGCAGGAGGGTGCTAAATAAGTCAAATATGGTACATTTGATACTGATAATTCATCTTTCACAAAGTGCCTCCTATGAATTTTTGTTGTCAATTGGTGGAGATGATCAGTGGGTTGGGGACACAGCAGGTGCCTTGATTACCGACTCTGTGGATATGATGTGCATGATTTACAAAAAATTACGGTATGACATTGACTTGCTTTCTTGGTAGCTTGTTGGCTGTGGGTGTAGGAAATCGACGGACTGCGGATGTATACTCTCCTGGTTATGCCAACTTGTTTATCTTAGACAAAAAGGTACTACAAGAAGTTGTGGTTAACTATCCAGATGCGCAAGAGAGTTTGAAGAAGAAAGCAAGGTAAGGAAAGCACAAGGTCTTTGCAGGTAATTAGCATGCAATTATGATAAGACACTTGGATTATGCAAGTTTTGAATAGCTTCTATCATTATGCACTCATCATTTCCAATATCAAATTCAAGAAACAGATAATGCAATTTTATATATCCAAATACACTCAGCAAATGAAGTTCCAAGTCTCCCACATTGAATGAGTGATATTTATTGATAAGAGAGTTTTTAAATAAAAAAAATTATGCCATTTACAAATTTTAGCATTTTTTAGATGCACATATACAAAACTTTATTCAATAAGCTAATGTGGCAGATTTAAAAAATATACTCTTCAAACCATTAGGGAATATGTGGGGAATTAATGAATAAGTGAGGCCTAATGCTACCATGCAATTGTACATTAGAGAATCTGTGGTTGAATTCCTTTTGCAGAAATATTTCATGAAGGACCCATGTCAAGGAAAAACAGAAACGGGTGAAATTTAGATTGTACAGCTGAAATGCAAAAAACACTATTTTCATGTTTCTGAGTTAAGTTGAGATGTTTTCAGGTTGTGTACTTTTAAGACACATAATGGGAAATATTGGAAAGAATGGTAAACTTTGCGATTCTGAAGAATGGTGGGTATTTTTATCACTGCTTACACCTTGTTCTAACCAGTAACATGGTGCAGAGCATAGAAATATAACAGGAAGTGAAGTAAATCATGTGTATTATGCATAGCAAGCCCGTAACCATAACCACCAGCGGCGCTGTGGTTGTTTGTTATTGCGCTCAGCGAATTGCTGGGTTGAGGCAAGCATGACACACATAAAAATCTCGCTCGTCAAAGAGTTTCTGGTATAAGTGTTGCATTTCCCCTGTTCCGTTGTCTGATCGGTTCGATTCTCTGCAATAATTATGCAAAAAACAATCAATGGAAGAGAACATGCCTCTAAAAAGATGCCCAATTCCTATACAAAAAAGTCTCCCAGTGACCCCTTAAGTTTGCTTAAGAAAGAGAATTTGAAGTCAGAAGACAGAAGTGGGCATCATAAATATGCATAGGATTTACCATAGCCACGCTGTGATTGGCCCATAGGTGCGTGCCCAAAACCTATGATAATGAAGGCATATGCTATAATACTTTGGGCCACCTCGAATTTGTTATGAGGTTCAGGAATCGCTTAAATACACTGGTTCTAATCTGTGATTGCCAGTTCTTTTGCAAGGCCATGAAGAAAATAATACAAGTACAAGGGAACCTTCCAATAAGGAATCTTGCTCAGTTGGCTTGTCTTAGGCTATTTTGAAACTCAAGGAAAATTTTATTCTCAAGTAAAGGCCACCGTCATCAAGTTAACTGGTTTAGCGCAAAATGCATATATAAACTTTTTTTTTTCCTTTATCATCCCACTAAGGAGGATCAAAGAATATATCACCTCACGGGTATATTTTTTTTCATACATTCATATAGATCCCTCGATTTCATTGGTTAATCGCCTCATTTTACTGACTAGAGTATATCCTGTATCACCCCTCGGAGCACGTCTCAACGTCCGTATCATATCAGTTAGGAACTGCGCATGCGAGACCATGCATCATGACAACCACAAATCCGAAAATTTGGCGTTCATTTTTGAAGTAAGTCACTGCTCTAATTTGGCATTTTTAGGCAATGGTGAACCGAGTTGGAACAAGATTCAGCATATCGCTCTTCAAATAATAAAAGACTAAAATAGATCAATAATTTTGTTTGTGAATCAGGAAAAGATGAATTTTAGGGCTGCTTTATTTTCAAAGATTCTTGTCGCTGAAAATTTGTCACCCTTGGGCAATTAGAAAAATCTACATCAGTATACCGTTTAAGTATTGTTTGTTTTATGAATCACCTTATTATAATTTCTTTTAGGCCTATCTGTTTGTGCTTATTTTGTTCTGCTTGGGTATGATAAAATCGTATTAGGTGAGTTTTGAGGGGTGGAAAGGATTATATCTAGTCTCGGATTCTGTATCTAGGCTCGGGGTGCGCCCTCGCCCGATACAGTCTCCTCGACTATATCCGTTTATCACCCCAAAAATCACCTAATAACTAATAATATCAGGTCAGTGAGAGCCTACTGCGTCATTATTTCAGGTCAGGGACCCATTACTCACTGATCCATTTACAGAGCAGGTATGATTGTGGATTCTGTGGAACTAACGTGTACGCGAATCCCTACAATCGTTCAAGTTCGGCTGTAGACACATTTCTGTGGTAGACACATTTTTGCTATTTGAAGTAAATACCGCCTTGTCAGGCTCGATGTTGGCTCAGCGAGCCAAACAACCTCAATGGAAACCCAATAGTGTTCATTAAAAAAAATGTTAAAAAAACCGTATTATTGAGTTGATAAATAAGCCAGAAGCCTCTATAATCCATATAGTGGTGTGTGGTCTTTACCAAATATGGCGTTGTGTTCTTTACCAAATTAGCTGTTTCCAAGTAGATTCAGATATTCACCGTGACTCCAGAGAGAGGCCCTATACCTCATACAATTCCATCGGTTTAGCATAAGAGGTTGTAACGGTAAATCAATGGAAGAGCCGTGGTGTTTTGTTTTTTATAGAAAAATTTAGGAATTCCCTGTGTCCAAACCCTCAAAATGACCTCGTCATATGCTAAGTTCTTGAAAATCAGTGGCAAAAGAGGGCATGTTGTAGCAAGTCCAAACAAGTGATTGCGCCTGTTGGCATTTAAAATAGCTAAAAATAGAATAGAAACACTAGGCTGACTGAATCGGATGCAGATAAAACGGCGTCGTGTCGCGGTAGCGACGAAAATGAATGAAAATAAACGGCTTTTTAAAGACCAGTCTAGTGACGCCGGAGGCGATTTTAGAGTCAGTGATTTAGCATTTGAACCAAAAATTTCTGTGGATATAATACATCCCCGAAGGAGCCAGACGCCGTAGTAGTGATGAATTCTCTCTCAGCCCCGTCTACTCGTCACTGACTGAGTGAGAGCGGGGCTGAGTCTAGAGACTCAGTCATGTCAGTGCGGAATGTTGTTCATTGATAATCGTGTATAAATAGTATGGTATTATACACGTTGGGATTTTATACATGTATGCTTGTGGGCAAGCAACCAAATGGATGTTTCTCAGTGAATGTTTCATCGTATTCGATGTACTGACCTTGTGCACCTGACATTACGACCCCATTATTAATCTTTTTTTGTGCGTCGTCGCAAGAATTGCAGAAGGCACATAGTGATAGGGATACTCTGGTGGTATGTCTGTGTGTTGTCTGTGGTCAAATGTTAACCCTTAAGTTAAAGAGTTCCGTAAAAGGGCTACGATGATGTAACTTGGTCTAAAGGAGGGGGCGGTTGGGGTGACATGTTGATCTCATGTGACATTTGTGTCCTCATGTGACCTTGGTGACCTCATTTGACCTTTGGCCGGTCAAAATGTTAACCCTTTCCCGCAAGGCTTGTGTGCAAGTTATCTGGAGTTCCGTAAGCGTGTATGAGTAAACTTGGTGGAAGTAAGCGAGTTAAGATGTTCTCAACCTGATAATTTGGGCATATTTCGGGCAAATTACATATGCAAATGCTAATTAATATTAATAATTATCAAATCATCGTATTCGCTTTATTTTTTAAATGGTACATCGGATATGTTAAATTCCTTCACTTCACGAAACCCCATTATGTGCACATCTTCTTTGCCAATTTTTAAGTTCCGATACATCCGGCCTATGTATGCAAATGAAGCTAAATAATATCCTAGTGCTGTATCGCTAAAACGGTACATCGGATATGCAAAATTCCTTTGCTACATGAAACTACTATACTATCCATCTGTGTTGAATCAATGGAGGGGGAAGGGTGGGGTGTTGGGGAGGGGGAAGGGTGGGGTGTTGGGGAGGGGGAAGGGTGGGGTGTGGGGGATGGTGGGGTGTTGGGGGCTGAGTGGGGGTTAGTGGTGGGGTGGGGTGGCGTCATGGAGGGTGGGAACGTTGGGAGGTGCGGGTTGGGTGCGTTGGGGAGGGGTCGGAGTGAGGTCAGGTGGCGTGCGTCAGTGAGGGGCGGGGTGGGTTGACCTTGGTGACCTCATGTGACCTTGGTGACCCCATGTGACCTCGGTGATCTCATGTGACCATGTGACCTTGGTGACCCCATGTGACCTTGTGTGACCTTGGTGACCCCATGTGACCTCGGTGATCTCATGTGACCATGTGACCTTGGTGACCCCATGTGACTTTGGCAACCCCATGTGACCTTGTGTGACCTTGGTGACCCCATGTGACCTCGGTGACCTCGTGTGACCTTGGTGACCTCGGTGATCTCATGTGACCATGTGACCTTGGTGACCTCATGTGACCTTGGTGACCTCATGTCACCTTCGACCCCATTCACAAACCGCGACGGCAGACGACACTACGTTCCCAAGTGACCGCAGACATTTTTTTTACTTCATTTTTATCAAATACAAATTTGTCCTTGGTGACAATATCATATATTTGACAACAAAAATATCAAGCATTGGAGAAGTATATCCCTAGACCACATGCACCAGCTATTATAAAATCACCCAAAAATCCCCAAATTTTTCAAATGGCTGCCCTTGGGCCAAGGAAGTGTTAATCATAGCTCCCATATGGGTCAGGGAGTGTTAAAGCAGATATCAAAATACGAAAAATACAATTAGCGGTGCTATCAATTTTACCACACGTTTTAATCATAGCTCTCATGGGTCCAGGGCAGCGTTAAAGGTAAATCATTAATTTATCATTTTACCAAATATATTTAAATTTGTCCTTTTAAAGGACCATTCCATCACAAAATTAAGGACCATTCTTTAATTTATTCATCAGTACCAATTAGTCATTCCTTCCAGAGTCCTCATCCCACAACGGGCTGCAAAGTACCACCAGTCCACCCACCAAACCACAGGTGCCACAAATTCACCCGTTGCGGTTGACCGCTCTTGGGTTTTTTGGTATGCATTTCATAAAATTTGGTTTATGCTACTTTTTTATGTAAAAAATTTTCTTTTTCATCCAAGAACAGACACTTGATTGTATTATAATGTATTTTGAATTGCTTAGTAGTAAGCAGTCTCTCTCGCAATGCCGCGAACGTCGGCAAATAGAGGACGAAAACACTATATCAATATAGATGGCGCAATAACTATCCGACGGTGTTTAACGTCACAAATGTGATGAGGTGACTGCATCATGTTTTCCTGCTGACAGTACAGCGTTACCATAGTTACCTGAGGTAATGCTGTCATCAGCATTACCATAGATACTGAGGTCAACCGGCTGTTTGAGAGTCTCATTTATTATGACAAAACGCGAATAAACAAAACCTATCACGGCGACTCACTTTGAACAACTGATTTCGAGTAATTATACAGTATCTACATCCTGTGTAAATATTGATGAAATTTCAAATTGCGGGCAAATTTCATAAAAATCTAGTTTTTAACATGTTCTTCTTTGGAAATGGCTATATAGGGGTATAACCTACCAATGAGACCTTTGTAGGCCTATATGGCACGATTTCCGCAAGTTTTTCTGATTTAGGTGGTAATAGCTCTTGCTGTCCTACTTATATCAGTTGTCAAAATTGTGTCGCCATTGTTTTAAAATTGCTCTAACAATAAGAGACAATGTGCATGGGTCACACACTGTGAGGAAGCTACACCGGGCTGCGTCGTTGGGCTGACGTGTAAGCCATTGCGCCTCCAAAAAGTACTCAAACACAAAAAGGTTTACCACATGTCAAAAAAGGTTTACCAATAACAAACTTTCCAAATTTTTGTAGTTAAAAGACAAAATAAATGGTTCACATGGTTCAACTTACCAATGGTCAAATATTTAGCGTAAAATCGTCCCGAAGTTGGCACTCTTACGTACCATAACATGCCACTTTCTTGCATTATCATGGTTATGGCTGATTGTGTGGACGTGTCATGGCCTGGAGAGGTCAATTTGGTGTCAAATCATTCAAAGACTTTCGTGTGTGAGGTTAGCATAAGTATGTACACAAAAAAAGTACGCACAGGCTAGAAAATCGGCAAACCAACCATGGATTTTTATCAATTGCTGCACGCTGACGTTTGGCCATCGCTACTGACTGTAGCTTGTCCGATTTTACTGCCGATGTCGCACTGTTGCGAGAAAGACTGCTAAGGGCTAAGCGCATTATAATTCCCTGTTTCAGAGCTCTGCTTCACCCGATAACTGATGTCTGGGCCAGTAAATTGGATTTGTTAACAAAACATTTGTTGAAGCTTTTATAAAACTGGTAATAATATGTGATTTTTTGTCCTTTCCCATTGTGCATGTGCTTTATTTTTGTGAACTCACACAATTGCTGAACATTAAATACATGTATTTAAACAAAACAACGAAATTTTTAGTAAATTAACTTTGATAAGTGTTACTTTGAAAACTGAAGGTAAAAAAAATATGTGGTAAATTAAGTGTGATGTATAACTTTTGATGTGAAAGTTATGTTTATTTTAACAATATAATTGTTAACCAGTACTACCTGTCCCAGGGCTGGGTCCTAAACCATCACCCCCATCATGTTTCTAACAAAATCTGATGAGGAGGGTAGCTGTTACCCTGGTAGAACTTAAAAGAAGATCTACCTACAAGAGCATCAGCTCTGGAGAGCTAATGGCGGCCATCCAGCACATTGACATCAGGAAGGGCATCCAGTCAATTATCTTTTGCTCCAATATATCCTCACACAGCAATATTGCTGTGAATGTGAGGTGAATCCGGCCACCCCCGTTAGCGGGGACAAAATCGGATTTAAAACTATGGTTTTACTTATACTAGTAATTGAGAAATTTTTCAAATTTTACTTTTCAGAGAGATTCTTAAAAAGAACCAGGCTAATGAAAGTCAGCAGAAGAAGAAGCGTGGCAAGTCTTTGATTGCAGAATCTATCCTGAAAAAGAATGAGAAGGCTAGTCCTGGCAAGTTCTTCAATACTGTCCTGGCTGCAGCCCGTAATCAGAAGCTTAGCTCTACTATTCTCAAGGGTTCTTTCCGCAGTAGCATGGGATCAGAAGGCAGCATTGCTCAGTTCTCAGCATCAGATTTCTCCTCTGATGATGAATTGCTTAATAATCCTCCAAGAAGACGCAGGTGTAAGTATAATTGTGAAGATCACAAAATGCACTCTGCCGCCCCCCCCCCCCCCCTTAAAAAAAACTCTTTTGGTTAACTGAGAAAAATGGCAATCTTTTTATTATACTTCTTCACCTAATAGGCCAAAAATATTTGGCTTTTGTTTATTCCCCCATGAAAGTAATTCCATTTTCACATACCTCTTTGCCACAAATGTGTGCTGCACATAACACATTGTGTCTGCTGCAGCAGTGTTGTTTGCAGTTGCACCCACACTATTCTGTATAATTTTGTGGTGTGAAGAGCCGGTGCATATGTAGTGGGGAACACCGTATAGGACACTGTGCAAATTTATGGAAAAAAAGCTGTAGCCATTAAATGCACCAACATGTTTTTTTCAATATCTTGTTGATTATTTGAGCTTAAAATGTAAATTGGTGTCAAGTGAAAGCTGTCAATTTTGCCATTTATATAATATAGGAAATGTGGCAAATTCAGTTGTTTTTACAAACAAAATTATAAGGAACTACATACTTTTTAGAGGATTTCTATTGAGGGAACTTCCTGTGTAGACTACAGGGGCTGTAGCAAAAACATCTAACCTTGATTCATAAATATGGATCAATAGAACATAAAAATAGCTAAATTTGGAATATAAAAACTAATAATGGAGACAGGTGCATTTGAAGAACAAAGTACAAAGTAATTAAGATGAGAAAATATTTAGTGTGTTGCCCCCTTAAAGGCCGGACCTGGATGCATGTGGCACCCAGGTACATCAAATAGTAAAAATATCTGCTGTAAAAAATACTTCTTGAGCAAAATATTGATTAAAAGATTTTAAAATAGCCTTCTCACTCTAATTTCTTTCACTTTTTTAAAATCTGAATCAGGATTTACAAGAAAACTGTATATACTAGTGGCTTAAGGTACTTTGAGGTACAATTAATACATAAATATTTCTTATTCTAATATTGGGATTAAAAAATGAAAGAACCCTTTTACTTACATAAGATTGCTTGGAATATTACAACAGGAATAAGAACATTTCAGGACATAGAGTATGATGCCATTTTAACATTGTTTTAGATAATTAGATGGGGCATTTTAGACCATCATATTTGTCTAATGTTCCAAATAATTCCATTTGTGTGTTCGCATATAGTGAGGCGAAAAAAGAGCAGACGTAGGAGCAAGTCAGCAACCCCCAGGAGCACCAATGTAGATATACATGCTGCTGGTAGTGATAGCGATGCGTTATCTGCAGCAGAGAGAGGTGCCTATGACAACAAAGCTTATCTCAGTACTGATGCATCACTCTCAGCTGCTGAGGAGAAGAAGACATTACCACAGACATCAACTGAAGAAGCCATTGCTGACATATTGAATGATGCAAGTAAGTCAACTTCCTGACACTTTCTTTTTGTCAAATCAATGCACTAACTGTTCAGTGGCTCCAAAGTCATCACTAACTCGGATTTTAGATCTAAAAGTTACTAAGATCACTAAGTTAGGTCATTACTCTGAACCTCACACTGTCTTTTTGAAGGTTGACAACAGGACTTAACCTGCTTATTGGTTATCTGAAGATTTTGCCACCAAAATATCTGTAAACACCCACAGAAACTCATTGCAGAAGACTGGATCCCAAAACTTCTTGGACCCTTTTCAGAGTAAAGGCAGTTGGGGGGGGGGGGGGTCCAGTTCACCAATACCCATTATTGATAAGCCCAGATAAGTAGTACATACATTTGGTGCAACCAAAAACATTCTGCTGGACCACATAATTCTTCTCTAATTCTGAATATTTGGAAATTTGGGGCTCCAGTGCATATGCTAAAAACCTAAGTGGAAACCCTGATGGACAGATATTTGCATACAGGATTTTTTTCTCTACATATATTTATGCAGGCCATTGATCAAGGGTCATCAGGCTTTGATGAGATAAAACCGGCCTTTGGTTTATGTTTTGGCTTCCTGGAGCATGGCCCCATTTAGTAGTAGTAGTTATTACAGCTACTTCAGATTATTATTATTAATATCATCAGGGCAAAATGTTAATTATTGATGAGACTATAAGGAATTGTACCACAGGCTGTTTACAGTAAAATCCTGTTATACACAGCTCATTGTACAAAATCTTGAAATTTGCATACATTAATATTCATATCAAATCAAACATCAGCTATGTTGGTCCACTGCTGGACGAAGCCTCAACATGTTTCAATGATGGATTACTGCCTACCCTTCATGCTGGCCTAGTGTGGGTTAGAAGGGACCCTGCTACCTAGAATAATACATGCAGGTAACAGACCTGGAATAATCCCCTCTTCTTTTTCGATAAGGTCTGCAACTTGTTTACGTGCTCAGGAATGACCCCCTCTCATACACGGGACCAAGAGAAGATTGCAGTAGCTTCCCACAATGCATTGCTTCCAATGGAGGTTTTTGTACAGGTACTGATGTGAATCGTTAGAGATGAAACATGGCTAAATTGACAGTACTGATCACAATCTTGCATTTCAAGAATGTTTCATCACTAACAATTCACATGACTACCTGTACAAAAACTTCCATTGGAAGCAATGCATTGTGGGAAGCTACTGATCTCTTCTCTTCACGGGACCAACAGCTTTGCACGAGTCTCTGAACTATGAGGCACCGTACACCCATTGCATGCACCTGTGAATTCTATGCAATGGGTGGGAGTGAGGAGAAATTCCATAATCACACTGCTGGGCGATTATGCAATTTCCGACCTTATAGGAACTATTGGAGTATGACAAAGAAACCCAACTCTTACAGGGCTCATACCAGGGCCACTTGATTGATCTTATACCCTACCTACAGTTCAGCGCCTTAGACTGCTCAGCCACCTTACCCTCTCTAATATTCATATCCTTTGTTATTATTATTATTTAACGGAATAAAGTGCATCATTATCATAAACTGTAAAACAGTGTTTAATGTTAGTGCAAAACAGAATTTTATCCTAACATCATTTTCTATACATAACAAAGGTGAAATTTACCTTAAGGTACCTTCTAAGCTGATATTTCTTTTGTAACATTTTATCTAATTTCTGTATCTTGTTATGCAGCAACAGGCTCGAAGAAAGCTACCAAGGAGTTTGAAAAGAAGGAAAAGAAACCAATTCTTCAGAAGCAGTTTAATGTTGACGAAAGTGATGACAATGACCGGTCCAAGCCAACTCCTTTGCAACAATTTTCATTTGATGATGAAGGATTGAGTAGTAAAGATGAAGATAAAACAGATGGTGCTATCAGTGGCAGGCAGTTTACATTTGATGAGCGAGATGAGGATGATAGCAAGATGTCTCCCTTGAGGCAGTTTACATTTGATGAACTGGATGAAGATGAAGATGACATTGCTCCACTAAGACAGTTCACATTCGATGAAATGGACGAAGATCTAGCTCTCCCTCCTCTACGGCAGTTTACCTTTGATGATAGTGGAGATAGGTAAATATAAAAGTCTTTATTTGAACATGTGTGATTTCTTAGCCTTCATTTATAAAAGCTAGGTAGTTTGATAAAATTTGCACTGTAACAAATTAAATGTGACAGGATCTTGCAGGTTCAGTGTAGTAAATCTTGTCTTATAAATATCTTGCAAATATAAGCCATATACAAGTAGGCATTCCGTGAAAGAAAATTATCTAGTGAATCCCAATATGGCTGTGATATTTTGTTAGAACCATCAGTTTTAGAGAAAATAATCAAAGCCATGGATTTCACCCAAAATGTATTACACATGTAAAAAATAAAATCTGTAGAGTAAGAGTTGAACATTTTATTTTTGTGATCCACAGACATCAATCTTGAAAGATGTTTTTGTGTCATCTGCAAGAATTGCAGAAGGCACATAGGGATTACTCTGGTCGTATGTCTGTGTATCTGTGTGTGTGTGTGCCTGTGGTCAAAATGTTAACCCTTAATATATTGCATGCCGTATGAGTTCCGTAAGGGCTACGATGATGTAACTTGGTGGAAAGGAGGAGGAGGGGTGGGGTGACATGTTGGTGACCTCATGTGAACTTGTTGACCTCATGTGACCTTTGACCCCCTTCACAAACCGCGACAGCAGATGACACTGGCGGTCCAGGGACCGCGATGTATTTTTTTTTTTTGTGGGCCGCCAGTTATGCTTTCAACTGTCACGCTATATGTACTTGTACAGATGGATATTGCTTAACCAAAAAGGTCTAAAGGTAAACCTGATAGGCAGTGGTTGAAGGTGGCCTAAGTGTTAAACTGACTAATCATAGCAACCAAGGCCCAAGTGCTAGGCCAGGGGTGTCCAACCTTTTTGATGCAAGGGCCGTTGGTTGAATCCAAAACTATTGCAGGCCATAAGCAACATTCATCCATGCATTCTATGTGTGAGATATTTAATTACTTTTTTTTTAAAAATGTTACTTGAGATACTTATGCACTTTTTTTCTGGCAAGGAACTCGCGGGCCGTATACAAGCTCTTTGAGGGCCTCAAATGGCCTGCGGGCCACAGGTTGAACATCCCTGTGCTAGGCTATACTAATCCACATATCGGATGCCTTCATTCAGGTGCATCATCTAGAATTATTTTGTAACATTTGCTTGCCATACTTTTATAAATGTCTGTTTTTGCCTCTCCTAACAGTGAAAATGAAATTGAAGAGCATGTGAGAAAAATGAGCAAGGATGCCTTAAACTCATCAATTGTAGATCTTCAGCAGACATCAAAAAGCAGAGGAAGCTGAAAAGGGAAGCTGAAGAAGAAAGTGACAGTATGTCTTCTAAAGATGGAGCTAAAGAAGAAAAAAGGAAAAACAGCAAACCAAAGATAGACAAAGCACATGCGAAGCGGATACGCATGAGGCAAAAACGTAGCAAAGGTAGTAGAGGTAGCTTGAGGAGTGTGAAAAGTCTTAGAAGTAAGAGAGATAGCACGGGAAAGATAGGGACAAAGTTGACAAGCTTTGATGAAGTCAAAGATCAGGAGGAGGCAGATGCAACCTCTCAGGATTTAAGTCGCAGTATAAGTTGGGATACAGATGAGGATAAAAAGAAAGAAAGCCTTACAAAAGAGCGAGAAAAGATGTCAGATGACAGTATCGATGATAGCAAACCATCTGCACCACGACGTAAAATTGGATTGGTACGTCGTTTGCCACCAATATCAATGGACCCTTCTTTTGAAGATTCTTTTGATGTTGATCATGATAAGGAAGAAGGAAAGGGTAAAAGTGATAAGGATATAAATGATGCAGAGAAGGATGCTTTTGATGGTGGTAAGGATAAGAAACCCAAGTAAGAGGGTCATAATAATTAGCATTTTAGAAAAATAGATGAAGCTATGTTTCATGGAGACATAAGTATGAAGTGATATAATCACTTTTATGCAGCTATTTTGGCAAGGAATACAGCTTATGAAATCATGTCTGTCTGTCTTAATGGAGAGATGTCTAGGTGACTGTGTGTCCACCAAAGGTCAACATTTTAACACTACTATCAAAAAAATGGGTTTCAGGATTCCCCAGGGTATTTCCCTGGGTCTGTCATAGGATGGGAAAATGTAAAAAAGGTCAACATTGTACAAAAAGGTCAACATTGTACAAAAAGGTCAACAATGTACAAAAAGGTCAATGTTTTGCCATTGTAGAGGAGCTATTGCAGCCAAACCTGGGCACCTTGGGTGCTTCCCAGTCTGACAGTTGGTGGGGAAATGTAAAAAGGGCCAACATTGCACAAAAGGTAACCATTTTGCCATTTTTTCAAGAGGAGCTATGTCAGCCAAACCCAAGCAATATTGTAGGAGGACACAAACTGCTACTACCCACATGATTGCAGAGTGCTCCCTTGGGCAACATTTTATCTTTTTTCGATGAGTTATTGCTGCCAAACTTTGGCATATTGTAGGAAAGCACAAGCAGCTGTTGCCCTTGCCATTCAGTTCCTTGGGGTGCTTCCCTGGCATGAGGTTATAATAAACTTAACTTTTTTCTTAAGGAGCTATTGTAGCCAAACTCGGGTATATTGTAGGTGTGTACAAAGTGCTATTACGGACAACATCCAGGACCTCAGGTCTATCACTGGGAAGTGCATGCCACCATTGGTCGTTTACAGATTTGTGTTTGTTGAAAGCTGACTTCGTATGCTCATTGGTTACAGCTGCAGCTGAGAGAAGTTTTCAGTAGCTTCCCACAATACATTGCTTCCAATGGAGGTTTTTGTACAGGTACTGATGAGAATCGTTAGTGATGAACATAGCTAAATTGACAGTACTGATCTCAAACTTGCATTTTAAGAGTGTTCATCTCTAACGATTCACATGACAACCTGTACAAAAACTGCCAATGGAAGCAATGCATTGTGGGAAGCTACTGGTATCTTCTCTTGCTGCAGCTCATCACAGTGCACACCTAACATTGCACAAAAGGGATGACACATCACTTCATACTTTTGGCTATACATGGTGTAGGTCGGAATTATATAGCCAGGTGATAGCAATGCTAGGTGTAGTTGATGTTCTGCTGTAATATCAATACAAAAATTTATGTGATATATTATGGTCAGGTGTATCATTGTATTCAGTCATCTAAGTGACAACATTAACAGTAATTTAGCTTTAAAATACCCAGACAACACCTTGACTTTATTGTGTGTAAATTACCTTCTATGCTATACTTGCCACATTCATGCAGTACACTTATTTGTTCAAATTTGATGATGAAATTGGTACCAAGAATTACCATTGTCATGGATCTTGATGCGGAAAGAATTTGGTATTGTGCCACCACCCTATGAATTCAGCAGCCTTAACAGAATAAACTGCATGTTGAAGGATGTGGTGGCAGAATACTGAATTCATTCCCTTGATGGAATGGTTCGGTGTAACATCATTAGTTTAAGCAGGTGTGTTCAATCTTTCTACCAATTTGTGATCATAGTATTTGTGAAACCAATTACACTTTCAGAATAGACCTTTTCAGAGAAAGTCTTTCAAGCTTCAACAAAAGTTTTCAGTCAATGTCTAAGTAAAACATGAGTTGCCATGATACAGTGGTAGTTTTCAGCCTTGGACTTCCATAATTGCTAGTTTCTACCAAGAGAAGATATCAGTAGCTTCCCACAATGCATTGCTTCCAATGGAGGTTTTGTACAGGTACTGATGTGAATTGATAGAGATGAAACATGGCTAAAGTAAGAGTACTGATCACAAACTTAAATTTTAAGAATATTTCTTTACTAATGATTAATTGGAAGCAATGCATTGTGGGAAGCTGTTATCTTCTCTTGTTTCTACCATCATATCATTAGCCTGTACAGGTCCATGTAACATTATTGGGATTACTGCAGATTTCAGATTGTCTGCTGAAAAGGTCTATAAATAAGTTCAAACAATGTAGTATGTGCAGATGGCTTGGTAGAATGCTTCTAGAAAATAGTCCCAGAAAAATTATCTTGCTTGACCACCACCAAAACAAAATTATGTTATGATTTGATATCTATTCATAAACATTTATCATGAGAGAAGAAATATGATTGGATAAAAATCATGCATTGATATTTGTCATTGCACGGTGCGTATGTTAATGAGCATAGAACGTTTACGCGTGATGTCGGATTGATTCATTTTATGGGCGGTTGTGTGCATATTTTTTCGTTTGGAACACTACTGCATTGGATTTCATGCAGTATTCAGATTGTTTTTTAAATTGTCTGCAGTAATGATGTTATGAATTAGGTTAATGTCTGCATATTTTTAGTTTCTCGAGCATTGGCAAAAAATCAATGCACTTGCGTCAGTTTGACCGGACTCATAATGGCACTCGCACCCGCGGGGGCTCGTGCCATTATTAGTCGCCAAACTTGAGCGCGCGTGCATTGATTTTTAGCTCAGCATACATAGTATGCAGAGCTATTGTTATGGCAATGTGTTGACTCTATCTATCTAAGGGGTTCCCAAAAGATAAGTTCCCCCTAAAATTCGAGGACATTTCGTTGCATAACTTCACTTAGAACTGAATGTTTAGAAAATTTTTAAAAGTTTTAAGGAGAGGAAACATTTGTCTCTGCGACAAAAGTCATTGCTTTTCAAAAAACACCTTTGGTATCAACACACACACTTGCTTTTTCCAAAAAAGATGTTGTCAGAAAAAGTGGCACTTTGCCGTATTCACAGGTCTAAAGTCGAGAAATTATCCATTTGCAACAATGATTTCATTTCCTTTCTTTATTGCGGTCTGAAGTAAATAAGCTTAAAACATTGACGCATAGGCAAACAAACAAACAAACAAGACAAACATACAAAGAGATGTAAGCTTTACATTCATCAGTATCATATAAAGTCATTTTTCTTTGCATATTGCTCTTTTTTTATGAATGAAAGAGGTAATGTTTGAAATGCCTGTTTCAAATCAAAATAAGCTTAATTGTTTTGCCATTCAGGGTGAGACTCAATAGTCAATGTTTCCTCCATCTGCACTGATGGCATCATTGTAGTGTTTACACATGCTGTTTACCAATTTGCTGATGTTCTGTTGATGAATATGGTTCCATGCTCGCTGGATAATTCCACCACGTTGAGCCAGAGTAGCGTTCTCCTTTGTGTCGATATGCTTCACATTTCACTGGTGTTGCTTACACAAATGTCATCTCATTATTTTTTGACTGCATATTTGTCTTGTTTATTTGGTAGCCTATGCGTTAATTGTTTAAGGTTATTTACTTCAGACCGCAATGCATATTAAGAAATGAAATGAAATCGTTGTTGTAAATTGATCATTTCTTTACTTCAGTCCTTTGAATACGGTAAAGTGCCACTTTTTCTGACATCATTTTTGGAAAAAGGGAATGTGTGTTGATGCCAAAAGTGTTTTTTGAAAAGTAACGACTTTTGTGGCAGAGCCAAGTGTTTCCTCTCTTTAAAACTTTTTAAAATTTTCTAAACATCCAGTCCAACAGAAGTTATGCAACGAAATGTCCTTGAATTTTAGGGGGGAACTTATCTTTTGGGAACCCTGTATCTATCACTCTATCTGTCTGTTCACACTTGCCATAATGCGTTTTGTTGCCAAACGCTTGGGCCGATAGCAGCGAAAATCGGTCAGAATAATCATTGACCCAAGGCCCATGTGGGGTGTTCACAGATTTGGGTCAAAGGTCGCATGGGCCGATTAAAGGGGCATTCTTTGATAATCTATAAATTCCTTCTTGTGCCACAAATCAATTGTTATAATCACTAGACTTGGTTAGAAGAACCGCTGACCCAAGGTCCATATGGGGTGTTCACAGATTTGGGTCAAAGGTCACATAGGCCAATTAAAGGGCCATTCTTTGAAAATCTATAAATTCCTTCTTGTGCCACAAATCAATTGCTATAATCACTAGACTTGGTTAGAAGAACTGTTGACCCAAGGTCCATGGGGTGTTCACAGATTTGGGTCAAAGGTCACATGAGCCAATTAAAGGGGCATTCTTTGAAATTCTATAAATTCCTTCTTGTGCCACAAATCAATTGCTATAATCACCAAATGTGCTCAAAAGAACCACTGACCCAAGGGCCATATAGGGTGTTCACAGATTTGGGTGAAAGGTCATGTGGGCTGATTAAAGGGGCATTCCTTGATGATCTTGAGACTGCGGGCCTACTACTAAATAGTAGGCCCTTGGTCTCAAGATCATCTGGGGGAAATATTTCTCACCATCTCCCTCATGAGCAGTCTATATTTGTCTACTATAAATGCCAAAACAGGATTGCTACTCCTAAACATCTCTTACTTATGCTCATGTGTGGACTTTTCAAGATTAATATCGCCACAATGGAAAATGTTGTGACCCCCGGGTGGTGTCAAATAAAAGATAGGGAAATAAAAAATACTATAAATGTAAAACCGGGGTACTACTCCTAAACGTCTTTTACTAATGCTCATGTGGGGGACTTTTCAAGATTAATATCTCCACAATGGAAAATCAAGAAATAAAGAATACTCTAAATGTAAAACCGGGGGTGCTACTCTTAAACGTCACTTACTTATGCTCATGTGGGGGACTTTTCACAATTAATGTCCCCACAATGGAAAATGTTGTGACCCCTGGGATGTTGTCAAATTAAAGAGAGGGAAATAAACAATACTATAAATGTAAAACTGGGGTGCTACTCCTAAATGTCTCTTACTTATGCTCATGTGGTGGACTTTTCAAGATTAATATCTACACAATAGAAAATGTTGTGCCCACAGGGTGGTGTGCCCATATTAATAACCTGCTGAGCTACAGCACCATTGGTGCTCTTGTTTGCCAATCACTCGAAGCTAAAAATATGTAGACATTAACCTCTAACTAGTTGACGTTGCTCAAAAGTACTTATTTACATATATTTACATATATGTTGAATGTAATATGCACTTCTGAATGGCTGATTAATCAACAGGATTGCTCTCAAGATTAATAAATATTCAGGATTGCTCTCAAACTTGTTTTGTTACCCTTTTGTGAATAGATTGGTGATTGACACAAGTAACAAACACTGTGCTAAAATAGTTTTACATTCACTCTGTGTCAACTTAATGGTGAAAATATTTTCAGTAGTCTGGTATGTAGTATTTAGAGTACTAATTGACCAAAAATGTAAATATTTTGTTTGCCATTTCATGATGTAACTTGTAATGACTGTGAAGAGAAGTAAATGTATATTTTTGCAAGTGAATAAAACTAGATCACCTTGAATTATGTGCAGGCCACACAATATATTTGTAAAAGTATGGAAAATATGTTTAAGTCAATAAAGATAAATATAATATAAATATAGATATTCACACAATGTGCAATACAAATTTTCTATGTTAAGTGTTACATAGTTTGTTATTTGTAGTTTGTAATCGTAACACTGTTATTTATAAATGGTTTCACTCTGTTATTTATGAATATTTCATTGACAAGAAATAGTGCTACTCAAGTTGTGATGCTGATTGTAGTGAAAGTAGCCCACTGAAATGCAAAGAAAAAGATAAAGATCAGATTAAAGATAGAAAAATATAAAGAATGTTTTAATATTGGCTAATTATACTCTGCATACTGCGCGCAATGCTTTTGAACTAGTATGTGTTGTGCAGGACCGATTCATTTTTCTTGAAGACCCATGTTGAAATTATCATTAACAATTTTGCAATAAAAAAGTTGAATTGCACAATTGTAAACTACATATTACTTGTTGCTTGAGAAATGAGGTAAATTAATGCACTTGCAAGTTAAATGTCGATGGATTCGTATATGCACTTACCACATTGTGGCTTGTCATTAGATGTATCAGCGCTTGTGCAATTTGTGTAATTGCTCTCTCAACAAGTAATATGCATCTTTAATCTATAATTCTTATTCAGTGGGAGGGGTTTAGTAAGCAAACACGCAATATCATTGGTTGTTGCCTATCATATATGAGACGATATTAGATAGTGCGTCATCGCGCAAGTGTTTACGCGGGCGTGTATAAGGTTACGCAGTGCACGCAGCTAGTACGGGTTGGTTCATTTTTGACAGCGGGGGAATATTTTTGCCCTTTTAACTAGTATTATTGAAATAAAAATATTTTCGGTGATCAAAACAACCAAAAATAAATAAGAATGAGAATAAAAGATAGGATTTGTTGTTTTCCCTATCTAATATCGTGTCATATTGGATGGCCAGTCCAATATTTTTATCGTAGTGGATACCGGCTGCGCTAGCATCCACTACTCAAAATATTGGACTGCCCATCCAATATGACACGATATTAGATAGGCAAAACAACAAATCATATCTTTTATTCTCTAAGTAACTACATCAGTGTTGAGTTGTGAACTCAGATAGATGTATGTACAGGCCATTCATACTTACCTAATATATAGATATGTATATAAAAGGCCCTTCATACTTAATTAGCATATAAACACCCCAAAAAAGTAACTCCCCACCCCTGAAACTTGTCTGTCAAGTTCAAATGTAGCAAAACACGGTATGACGTGATTGCTGCAACCTCCAAATAACGTCAATATACAGCGCGTACTACCTGGGTTCAATTATCGAATTGAACCCAGGCATCAGCCAGTGAAATTGCTTACATTTTAACAGCTGTTTAAGAATCATCTATAACATAAGTGGTTGCAAATAGCATGGTTTTAGTGCATTTTTATTGCCTATTTTAAGAAAACTATAAATAGCACTAATATAAAAACAACATCCTACATAAAGCAAGGTATCCATGCTAATCAAGTTGTTTTTTTTGCATCAACCCCTCATGAAAACAATTTTAAAATATATGGGCATTTCCCCCCAAAAACCCATGATTTTAACACATTTTGGGAAAGAATGACTATATGTTGAATTAATGGGAATTTCCTTTTAAGGAAATAACATCTTACTGTGGGTATTTTACAGCAAGATTATGTAAGAGTACACCTGCTTTCATAATCTGGATAAAAATGAAAATATGATGTAGGGTTTGCCAGAAAAAAATCAAAATGTAAAAATTTGAAAGACCCTCTATTTGTGATTTAGGAGAGCTGAAAAGATAGAGAGGGCTGAAAACCTAGAGAAATGTAAAATGAAGACCCATACTTTTGGTTTGAAGTTGTTTTGATAATATATCTAGACCTATTTAGTGACTCTTCAACTACCCATGGGACTCACTTTATGAACTATCAATTGGTTGATGTGGCATCAGGAAGAGAGAGACAATTCAAATGTGCACCATGTGCATAAGTGCATTGGATAACCTCATTAATTTTCCAGTTCTACAGTATATGTGATGTGTTAGGTACCAATCACTTAGATGCCCAGGAGTCTAACCATAAAATGGGTATTTGGAACAGTTAGAAATAAATCAATTTCTGTCAGAATATTTGATAAAATATAGGTTTTCCCAGTTTAAAAAACATTCATATATTTTCATATCTCAGTGTTTTTTCATCCCAGGACAACTGAAAATGTGCATTTGTGTAAAACAATTTCCTCTTTTCTCAATTGTAATTAAAATTTGATCAATGAAATTAAACTTAGTTTATCAAAATTGAATGTTGTTGTATCCATGGCCCATCATTGAATGTTATACAAGCAATTTCATCTTTTAGCTTAGTATATTTGTCTTGTGTGCTCTATGGCAAGTGTATGCATAGGCCATGGCTAAAAGGTAGGTCTATTATGCAAACCTACCTGTCTTTTATCTCATTTTTTTTTCTTTCTGTCTCCTCACTCTTCTGTTGCACCTAAGGGGGATAGTTTTCACCTCATGTTTTCTGTCTTTCACCTATTGTATTTGCTCATTTTTTATTTCACGTCATTTCTATTTCTTTCACCTCATTTGCTTCATGCTTCATCGCTTTTTCTCTCTCATTTCACCTATTTGTCTTCACCTCATTTTTAGGTGTACGATGCGATTGAAATTGGAAAGACTTATATGTGGCATGATTCGTGGTCTGTCTGTCTGTGTCAACATTTAGTATACACCTTTGTTTGGCACTTTTTCACTAATAGAATCAAGTTCATACTTGGTTACTTATACATGGGACAAGAGTCTATGTGGGGTAACACAGTGATGGGTCATAGGTCATTCCGGGGTCACTTAGGGTATAATCAGACAAACCTTATATGTGACTGATGTCCCTATCTTTTTTCACCTCAGTTTTCTTTCTCTTTTCAACTGTTTTCCTTATTTCACCTCACTTTGCTTTCACCTCATTGTCTTCTTTTTTCACCTCATTGTTCTTCGTTTCTTTTAATATCATTATTTTATGGTATTTCTTTATTTCTGTTTTGATTTTTTTAAATCTATTCTGTTATTCTTCAATATTATATAGAATATAAATTATAAAAGTAAAATTAAAGAAAAATTACGATAAATTTTGCTGATGGTACAGGCAAGCTTTTAGTCATGCCCGACCCACAGCACACAAATATACTGAGCAAAAGTGAAAGGTATAGGATCAAATGACAAATTTACTCTGTACATTCAGATGATGGGCCCTGGATTAGATGAAATTAAATTGATTTTGATGGAATGTATGAAAATAAAGTTAATTTTATTGATCAAAAAGAAGAAATTGTGTAAAAAAACGAACATTTCAGATTTCTGGGACAAAAAACACACTTAACGAGTATGAAATACATGTGAATACATTAAATTATGCATGAAAAAAACAACCTGTTTACTCATGGTTGATGTTTTCATGATCTCATATTTTCAACTTTCTAGCTGAAAAAATGAAGGAATTCGGTGAGAAATGAGTTAGATATGAAAGATTTTGTGGCACGATCCATTTTTATCCTATTCCAATGGGATTACCCAGTAAGTTGGGTGTTCGCGGGTCCCATATTTGTCTGAATAGGGTTGAACAAATCTTTCGAACTTTGCTTCACAGATAATCAGAGTCAGTGAATTCGATGACAATCAGTCACAAAAATCTTCATGTATCTACCTCATTTCTCCACCAAATTCCTTTTCAGCATAGAAAAATTGAAATATGCAGATCATGGAAACACATCCAACTGTGTCACAGTGTTGGGTAAACAGGTCAGGGGCAAATTTGTGTTCTGTCCTTGAATATGTTTTTATTCACTCTGTAGAATGACAGTGTTTAAAATAACGGGAGGAAAAACCTGTATTAAGATTACCGGTATATTAAAGACTGTAGACTAGACTGTTATATGTCCGTTTAATCAGATATACAGTGGGCAGTAGCTGCAATGCGTTTTGTTATTGGTGCTACTACAGTATTAAGTATCTTGTGCAAGATGAAACTTCATAGTTAAAAAAGGCTTCTAAATATTTAGTTTTAAAAATATTATAAAAATGTGTATAGTATTGTAGTTAATTACTACAAAGAAAAGAAAAGAGTGTTTTGACTTTCATGAAAAAACGTTCAAACCCAAGATGGTGTTATCATTCTGTTGTGCTAGTAGTTCTTATGTGTTTGTTGGGCATGGGTTGAATTGACAGCATAAGTTAATTTGAGGGGGTAAAAAAGAAGCAACAGTCAGTTATATAATCCATAAAAAGAAGATTCCACCCCAAGGGGAATGAGCAGAAAGTCTGAATTAGTGTAGTGCATAAGTCCTGATGACCAATACATGACCCTGTGATGACCTTGGACCCCACATGTTGTATTTCCAAAGTTCCATTTCCATGAAGGTTTTTTCAATCATTAAAATCCAACAAATATCATTACCCACATAATAAAATCGATAATAAATCAGAATTATCGTACCTATTGTCCCCGCCGAATGAGTTTGGAAAGAGGGTCATCATGAGCATCATCCATCCGTGATAAAAATGTTAACCCACTTTGTGTATGATTTATCTGGAGTTCTGTAGAGGCGACAATGATGTAACTTGGTGGAAAGAAGCGGGTTGATGAATTCTCGACCTGATTAGATTTTGGGCGTAAAATACGCTATGGTAAATGCAAAGAGATACTGCAGAAGGTGAATTTTCCCTACTAAGTCCCCTTCACAAAGGGAGATATATCAGGAGTGCTTATCTTATAACGGATAAAACTAGGCTCCGAAGGTGACAGCGCTGGTGTTCTACCAATGAACTTTTCCTCACAAGAACCTCAGGTGGATACCTGTGACTACTTGGAAAAAAGGCTGGTGGGAAAAGTACCACATGACTACTTGAAAGACAATGGACAGCAATGAAAGACTGCTGGCACCGTGGAAACAGCCAGGTTGATCTTACGACAGGTTGGTCGCCAAAAGATCTATCAAAATTGCCACACAAAGTCCTGTAAAGAAAATATGTCTGGGTCCATGTGAGAGCGGGGGCAGAAGATTGGACCAAATGGACGGACTCTATGGCAACGACCTCTGGAAATGATTAATAGGCAGAGGGGTAGTTCTGAAATAAATGATAGTGGTTCTACCTGTCCAATTTGCTGAAAAACAGGCTTCAAGAATGTGAAGCTCCACCAAACGAGATCCATGCTCTTCCACTGAAGGCAGACATAAGTCGAACCAGTCGGCGCACCCAAACCAAGAGGTAGAAGGCCAGGATAAACCCCACAGTGCTTTTGAGTCAGCAGGCAAGAGCTTTTATCACAAAAGAAAGACAAGAGAAGAAGCCCATCTAAATTGCAGAAACCTTGATGTCAAGGATTAAATAAATCTGCCGAAGCCATCTGTAGACTCAATCTGGAAATCCCTTGAGCAGCTTTATGAAGAATTGCCAACTGAAATAGGCGATATCCACAATGAGCAATTAACCAATCTGGAGAATCATGTCTACAAGAGACTCATAGACAGATTCAGAGTTAAACCAGCAGTCTCCAAAAAGAATGATAAGAAGCAGCAATGCTCAAGACAACAACAAAAACTAAGGCATTTGAAGAAAGACACCAAGCGCCAATACAAACAAGCCCTGAGAGATGGAAACAAGGTGCACTCAGCCAATTTGAAAAAAGTATTTCCTTAAATACTCGTACACTTACACAACAAAGTAAGGAAACTAGAGCTGAAATCACAAGAAAGGATAAGTACCAGCAAAGAGCAGCACCAATTTCGACAAAATTCACACAAATATGCAAAACGTCTACTGAATGAGAAACAAACAAGATCTCCTTCCTTCAGCAAAACAGCTGCAGAGAAGTGTTTCAAAAATGTCAACAGTGACAGAACTAGCGCAACTACAAATACCACCCTCTAAAGGGCATGAAGAGACCACCAAAGCCGACCAATGCATTCAACACTAAACCACCCAGTCTGTCAGAGTGACGCGTGACGGCTATCTTCAGAAAAGAAGAAATGCCAGTGCTCCAGGCACCAATCGCATCCCATACCCGAGTGTGGAAGAAATGCCCTAGAACAACCCGGCTACTACATGAAGTTATTTGCAATATATGGAGAACAGTCGCAATACCTGTGAGCTAGAGAACGGGAGAAACCATCCTTATATCCAAAGAAGAGAACACTAGTTCTCCTGCTTTAGGCGCATCACACTGAAGAATTCTAGTGGTAACCTCGGAATGGGTATTCTCGCTCAAAGATCCATCAAGTAAAAAGACGAAAGTCAGATGGAATGGTATAAAAGAATTAGACGAGAAAGAACGGCATCTAGTTCTAAATGAAATGGCTAGAGGTCAGACGGATAGAGCCGGTCTTGGGTACAAAAAGAACCAAAAGCTGATCAAAGACATGAGTCATCAAGAACAAAGGAAATGCCTCACCGGACTAATAAAAGATGTAGATGAGGAAGGCATGTTGTGCTACCTTTACAGATGTGCGAAACAAGGGTAGTGGTTGAACTGGGAGTCTGTCATGCAGGTCGACACCTCCTGGAAGAAACTTTTGTAAGTCTGGACGCCAGAACTGCTGTCTTTCCACATCAATGCAATTCATGATCACTTCCATCCCCTGCCAATCTGAAGCTGTGGGGCAATTGGACTCTGCCAATTATGTCATCATCGGCATTGTACACTGTTCCACATCCTCAATGGTTGTAGCTACTCATTACAAAGCGGAAGATACAACTGGCGCCATGACCAAACACTGAAAGCAATCACTACAGGTCTGGCACCGTACGTCGTAGAGGCAAATAAGAAAAAAACCATCGCACCTGAGAATCTGAACTCCATCTCTACAATAGCCTTTCGCACAGCTGATGGTACAACCTATCGAAATTCAGTCTTACCAATGCCTAAGACAGAGCCAACCAACATTCTGAAGAAGGCCAAACACTGGATATTCCCGATGGATGAGGAACACAAACAAATAGTGTTCCCTTCAGAAATCACCGAGACAGCTAAGAGACCAGATATCACCATCTTTTCTACCAAAACAAAAACAGTGATCATCATAGAGCTGACGGTCCCTATGGAGAACCTATCCAACGCATATGCAAGAAAGAAGTGCAAATACCAAGATCTATTGGCTGACTGTGAAATCAGAGGATGGTCTACATACTACTTTTGAATAGAAGTAGGAAGCAGAGGTTTCTGCAATATATCAGTCAACAAATGCCTGACATTCTTGGGCATTCCTAAAGGAAAGAGGAAGGCTATAACCCATACAGCAGCCAAAAATTGCACTCAGAGCGAGCTATGTCATCTGGCTCAGCAGAAGCTCAAAGGTATTCGGACAGACGGAGCTTCAAGCAACTCTAGCAATATGCTCTGAGGGAAGTGGAATGGTTGAACGCTCACAAAACCAGGTTTAACCCACCAAAGTCTGGTCCAGCTCGACCTCAGAACACACTATCTCCGGGACTAATATAGACAAAGAGATACTGGATAAGGTGAATTTTCCCTACTAAGGCACCTTAACAGAGGGAGATATATCAGGAGTGCTTATCTTAAAAACGGATAAAACTAGGCTCCGAAAGTGACAGCGCTGGTGTTCTACCAATAAACTATTCCTCTAATTTGCATAATTCAAGAAAATGCAAGGCTTGTATACAAGTTACCTGGAGTTCCGTAAGGTGTAACTTGGTGGAAGGAAGCGGTTTGAAGATTAGATATTGGGCATATTTCGGGCAAATTACATATGCAAATGAGCTAATTAATATGCAAAAATCGGCGTAATCGCTATATTTTTGAAACGGTACATTGGATATGCAAAATTCCTTCACTGCATGAGAGACTATCATGGTGCGCATCTTCTTTGACATTTGATAGTGTGTGATATATGCGGCTCAGGTATGCAAATGAGCTAATTAAATATGCATAATTGCTGTATCGCTAAAACGGTACATGATATACAAAATTCCTTCGCTATGTGAAAGACTACTCTGCCATACATCTTTTGTGTCAATCGTAATTGGGTCAAAGTGCTTGTGGGTCAATTAAAGGGGCATTTTTGATGCAATTGATCTAATTAAGTATGCGTAATTACTGTATCACTGAAACAGTACATCAGATATACAGAATTCCTTCACTACATGAAAGACTATTCTGCCATACATCTTTTGTGTGAATCGCAATTGCGTTATTAAAGGGGCATTTTTGATGCAATTGATCTAATCAAATATGCATAATTGCTGAAACGGTACATTGCATATGCAAAATTCCTGTGCTACATGGAAGAATAATATGCCATACATCTTTGTGTGAATCATAATTGAGTCAAAGTGCATGTGGGCCAATAAGCGAGTTCGATAATTCAGGCACTACTGTGCTACAATAAGCAACAACAATGTTCATATCCCGATGGACTTCCGTGTCCCATCCCAGAATCCTTGAATTTTATTGTGCTGAGAGGGTTTCACGGAGGTCAATCGGGATAGGAACAACAATAGTTCTGAATTATCGAAATCAAGTATTAAAGGGGATTCTTGATGCAGTTGGTCTAATTAAATATGCATAATTGCTGATCGTTTGAAACGGTACATGGATATGAAGGGGAGGGGTGGGTGTCGAGTCGGTCCGGGGTGGGGTGGGGGGGAGGGGTGTAGTGGTAGGGAGTTAAGGGGGGGGGGATAGGGGGAGGGGTTGAAGGGTGCTAGGGGAGGGGGCGGGGGGTTGTCTGGGGGTGGGGGGGGGGGGGGGGCGTCTCGGGGAGGGGTAGGATGGATAGTGTTTGGGGGGGTGGGTGTCGGGGAGGGCGACAGGCAGGGTTTGTCGTGGAGGGGACGGGCGGTTGTGGGGGCGAGTGGAAGGGTGGGGTGTCGGGGGAGGGATGGGTGGGGTTCATATTGTGGATTGATACCGTGTGTCCAAAAAAAACGCAACACTTAGTGGCAGTTTGGAACAAAAAAAAAAAGCATGTGACTACTTATTCTTTGTTGTAAGGAGTTGGACTTAGCTAATGTCCCTGTAGTTCATAAAGGTAAGAACCTAATATTTTAAGATATGACCCCAGTAATCAAGTAACCTGCAGTACCCATTTAACCAAATTGCGGCGCTAATAAACTACCAAATACGGCAATGAACGTTTTGCGGCCCAGAACCACCAATATTAATCTAAATAAGTCCAACCATCATTTCTTTTCTTTTTAAAGACCAGGCTATGCACACTCATACTTAAAATATGATGTTGCCATGGTAAGAACAAGATTACTAAACAGCATTTAACACAATTAAAGATTGGAATTAGGAATGTATGATCAACCAAACTATCGTAGTGTCAAAGTAGGACAGCATTGGATAGAGTAATTTTTCATCAGGTTGTGATGGCATGCACACCAAAAGAGTTATTTAAACCCGAAATTAAGGACCGAATTGAATATACTGATATTGCTTATTGAGTTTTGTGTGTTGAAAAACCTATGTTACTTTCATAAAGTCGAGAATGTAAAACATTATTTCCAGTTAACAAGCTAGTTGCAGCCAAACCGGCATTTACCATTGATGTAAGTGGAATTTGTCTATGAATTAGTCATAGTTTTATTATAGTCTTGAAAAGTATTTATCACCAATTAAATTAATGTTTTATCATTGTCAGTTAAGTAATAATTATTTGGTAAGTGCAGTTATTTGACCCAGAAGAAGTCGTTCTGCAAGAAATTGACGCAACTAAATGTTGATTGCACTCAATATGTATTGGGCCATTTCTGTTCTTCACTTGCCAGTGTTGGGTTACCAGCTCCCCATTCTGTAAAATGGGTCCTGCAGGTTACTTGATTTTTGGGGCAATCTTTAAAAAAAAGATTGACTCTATCACTATGATTTTTTCAGGGAGTTTTGTTAGCTAATAGTGCTATATTACATTACTATAAAGACAAGTAATCATGTGTTTTTGTTCAAAAACTTATTGCGGCTGACATCATGTGTTGCGGTTTTTTTGGGACACACTGGACATTAGGTGGAGGCATTGGGCAATTCGTGACCGTGGAGAGCAGAGCAATCATTTCTCAGTCGATTTGTCTTGAAGGTTAATGAACAATTAGCGGGGGTGCCCCTCGCGAAAGTGTGGGCGGAATCCAGGAAGGGGGGGGAATTCATAATAAAGGGGTCAAAAACGAAAAATGCTTGGACTTGACTTGTAAGAAGGTACCAAAGTGTTTCTTGTTACCAGGATTAAAAAAAAGGTATAGTTATGTAAACACCTCATGGTTAGGCGATATAAACAAAAAACGTCCAAAATAGCAAAGGTCATCACCGAAGGTTAAATCTTAAATATGCTCCGATTTCTTCAAAAATGGGCTAAAATTGTTAATCTTCCTCAAGGATACAAAAAACATTTGAACCGTCTCTAACATATTTCGGAGATCAATAGAGGTCAAGGGGTTGACCTTGTTTGTCATTATCTCGATAAACAACTACAAATGAGAGGTCAACTACTTTGTTGCAATCCTGTGGAAAAGGTTTAACAATTTGAGACCATTTTTAAAGAAAGAAATCGGGGCAATATTACGGATTAACCTTTGTGATGACCTTTGAAATGTGGCGAATTTTGTATTATAACTCTGTAAAAAACTATACCTTGTAGGTAGTACAAACTATACCTTTTTTAATCCTTGGAACAAGAGGAACATTTTGGTTACCTTTTTTACAACAATTCCAAGGCATTTCATTTGTGACCCTGTATTATGAATTTTCCCCACTCCTGGATCCCGCCCACACTTTCTCGAGGGGCACCCCCGATAACTTTGTTCATTAACCTTATAGAAGGACAAAATCCACTGAGAAATGATGCTTGCTCTCACGGTCACGGAATTGCACAAAAGGACCCCAAAATACATTGTAGTTGCATTTATCGCCAGTTTTGTGAGTGATCGCGACATTCGCCGGGACATATTTTACGCATCGCGTGAATACGAGTCGCCTTGTGGCATTCAAAATGACTAAAATCAGCAGGACACTCTTTCAAAATGGAAGCTTTGAGTCACATGATCAACAGGTCACTGATGACGTCGATTGAGAGTCCCTGACTTGCACTTGACCTGTGGAATTATGTACATTGTGTGTTTAATTGCTGGTCAATTAACTAAGATGTATGGGTTGTGTATTAACAAAATAGGCACTTTGAAATAACTCGGCCAAAAAGAAGAAATGTGTGTGGGTTATCTTTGGACCCAAGACATTTTTGATATTGACGAAAGGAACGGGTGAATTTAAACCTTAAAATTTATTGAAATCTGGGCATTTCGCCCTCGTTTTGAAAATGAGCGAAAAAAAGGTTTGGTACCATTATATAATACGTTTTGTAGAGTTCCATGACTCCACTTTGTAGGGGGTGTTACGACGTTTAGTGGACGCCAAGGTAAGAAAATACCCTTTAAACACACAAACAATGATGAGCCTTGTGCACAAGGGGATATTGAATAATATAATAACACGATTTAATATGATTTAATCAGATTGATTCTGTGATAGGTTTAGATTGAATGTCCTCAACACTTACACATTCAATATTACGCACTCCGTGTTTAAGATTTTAAAGTCAAGTCTGTCTTAAAAGTTCACCGAGATGTGACAACTTATGTACAGAATTAAAGAAGCGGTGCAATTCAACGATGATGTTCTCACAGCAGACTCCAAAAAGGACAGCATGCAAATCATAAAACATCCACGGGAAATATTTAATCCCTGGAATCCTTTCAGGCTGAAGGAACACTGTCCAGCAGTCAAGACGACAGGGTGTCCCCTCGATGGCATAATAAAATAATCCAAGTGTTACCACACTAACATTCTAAATATTCACTTTAGGACCATAAACTGGAATCTTTTTATTCCATTTCAAAAAACTGAAGCTCTCTTGGCTTCAAAGATGACAGCAAACAAAATATCTTCATTTTAAGACCCTGTTATATATAGATATACCACACTGGAGATCCACAACAAACTACTGGCCAAGTTTTTAACTTGCCAACTCCTTATATAGTATTTCACAACTAGTATTTCCCAATACCTAAAATAGATATTACAACATCATCATGCATAAACATAGCCTAACACTGTCCAATTTGATCTCACACAAATGGCATCTGCATTGCATCATCTTACATTAATGACATGTTTTGCAATCTGTTTTGCAACATAGAGCAGATGGAAAAACCTAGACTAAATATATAGTACTAACTTAATCTCCGACTTGTAAACAACACATGGGGTTGATTTCACAAAGATTTCAACCCTTCATAACCCATCGGGAAGCAACGCATCGTAAGTTACTGTTAGAAATCCCTATTACTTTATAGTAAGTTAAATAGTAAGATGTTAAATGGGAAAAGAATTTGAGTCTATGAAGCAATTTCAACTGCTTTTCAGGAGGCTCAAGCCTTTACAATTTTGAAAGCTGCACATTAGCGTGCACTGCCTATTTCAAAATAGCCGCCATGAGAACACCACCTTCAAGGTGATAAATGGGAAAATCACAATTTGGGTGCAACGAACCGAAAATCTGGTGTTGTCAGTGCATGAACTATTATTAATATTTGGTACGTCACATCAATGTTTTAGTGAAGGTTACATTTAGATATGGGCTGAGATTAGGACTCAAGACTACTGCTAAAATTTTTTCATTTTTTTGAAGATGAAAATTAAACCACATAAGAAACTATATTTTTTTCATGCCATTGTGTCCCTTTTAGGCTGCACCTAACATATGTTAGTAGGGTTATGAGAATCTTGTTCTTAAAGTTTGGGGAAGAAGGTTTGAAGATGATTTTCTATAGTTTGAAGGGTGCGGAATCAACATTTTTGGGTTCAACCTCTGGGTAAATGTGGGGAACGTTGTAGAATAAGGGAGTAAAATTAGTACAGGGGTAAATTTGAAATCAAATCAAATTGTGTTTAAATGTACACCAATGTATTTGTCTCATTATATGGGTTAAAATGGAATAGTTTCTAGGTTCCGCAATCCGACCTTTAGCCTTGATAAGATTCAAGGTCATCCTGGGGTAAACCTTACCCAGTGCTCCGATTTTGTTGAAACTGGTGTAAAATTGTTTGTCTTGCCTTAATTTACAAGTTTGGCATTTGGTTTCGTAATTAGTGGACAAAATGTAACAAGGGTCTACATGGTCTATGGGGTCACCAAAACTTGACCTCAAAATTGTATACAGAGCTGTCACCCAAAGAATTAAAATGGATTTTCTGCTTCAGTATGACCATAGCAATAATTTGACAACAGTTTCAACAAAATATGAGCATTGGGTATTTTTTGCTCCTGGATGACCTTGAACCTTATCAAGGCTGTAGCCATGTAAAATAAGGTCGGAACCTGGGTAAGGTTTACCGCAGGATGACCTTGAACCTTATCAAGGCTGTAGCCATGTAACATAAGGTCGGAGCCTGGGTAAGGCTTACCCCAGAATGACCTTGAACCTTATCAAGGCTGTAGCCATGTAACATAAGGTCGGAGCCTGGGTAAGGCTTACCCCAGAATGACCTTGAACCTTATCAAGGCTGTAGCCATGTAACATAAGGTCGGAGCCTGGGTAAGGCTTACCCCAGAATGACCTTGAACCTTATCAAGGCTGTAGCCATGTAACATAAGGTCGGAGCCTGGGTAAGGCTTACCCCAGAATGACCTTGAACCTTATCAGGGCTGTACCTGTTTAATTAACGGTCAGAACCTAAACAAACTATACCATTTTTAATCCTTATAATGGGACAAATGCATTGGTGTACATATAAACACAGTTTTACTTGATTTAAAATTGACCGCTATACAATTTTCCCCCTTATTTAACAAAGTTTCACACATTTCCCAGATGTTGGACCCAAAAATTCTGATTCACCACCTTTCATACTATCGAAAAAACATCTTCAAAGCTGCTTCCCCAAATTTCGAGAATATGATTCTCATAACCCTCCTATGTTTGTTAAAAGTGTTCGGTTATGTTATGCTTTCTCCCTTGATGTCATCGGGAGCACTGAAGGATTCCAGTCAATCTTCAACTCATCACTGGAGATAGTTCTTTTAAAGAGTTTATTACATATATGATTAGCTGTTAATCCAATTATATCATTACATCATATTTCATCATATAGGCCTCGTTCTAAAGTTTCAAATCGGTATTAATTTTTACTCTGGTTTGCCACCTACTCCGGTAACCATGCTTGGCCTGTGAATGACGTTTTGTTAAAACAAACTCAAAAATTAACGTACATTAATAAACCTTTTGGAAGACGCGTCGGCTGGGTACCAGGAGGATCCAGGAATCAGGGGCGAGAAAGATGCCACACTCTAGAAGGTAATTCTGCCAAATTTTGCAAAATAAGCCAATTTTGAGCTTTTGAACCAGTACGCCTTTCAGCCCCATCGGTATTTTGACGTTTTTCAAATCCTGGATCCGCCCCTGGCTGGTACATCCCAGAGGAAACATGTTCTCAGATTTTTTATTTGGTTGCCATGGCGACCAGTAGCCGATCAATACCACATGAATAACTGAAAAATGGAGGGGAAATTGAAAAAATTGGAAGACATGGCGTTTTTAGAGCGTAGTGTTCTTAATATCTGTGCCAATTTTTTGAATTTTTTTTAAATGGCTATTTCGCAGTTTTGGTACTAATGAGATATAGGCCATTGAAAGATGCTCGTTGAAGGCCTTTACATGAATGTGTAAGTTTTGTCATATTTTTATGTGGGGTTGAAAGGATGCCATTTAAAGGGTATTTTTATCTACATCCGAAATTTGGGGAACAACCTTTTCTCGAGGGATATCAAGGAACCAAAACAACAAGGCGGTTCTCGAACAAAAACAAAGTGTCGCCCTGGTTGAGTGAGCCCTTGCTTTATGAAGTTTAGCATTGATGATTACAAAGAGAACAAATGCACTGGAGGAAGTGATATGTTTTGTAGGTGGAAGAGCATTTCAAAAAGATAAAGCAAAAGATGCAAATTAGCTCCAGCAACCCATTACACATGATATTGTGGCACCTCACTCTATCATCCTAACAAGTTTTAAGTAAATCGTTGGTCATAGCGTTTAGCCAGCAGAGCAATTTAAAAAAGGTTACCAAATGTCTGAAAAATATGAAAATAAGCTAATTAAAATTAATGAATATGCAAATAATGCAGCCAAAAGCTCAACTGTGATTGTGGCACCTCACTCTATCCATCCTACCAAGTTTGAAGTAAATCGGGCATAGCATTGAGCCAGCAGAGCATTTTAAAAAAGGTTAACTGAAATGTCTGAAAAATATGAAAATAAGCTAATTAAAATTCATAAATATGCAAATAATGCAGCCAAAAGATACAAGTGGTATTGTGGTACCTCACTCTAACACCCTACCAAGTTTGAAGTAAATCGAGCAAAGCATTTAGCCAGCAGAGCTTTTCAAAAAAGGTTAACCGAGATGTCTGAAAAATATGCAAATAAGCTAATTAAAATTCACGAATATGCAAATAATGCAGCCAAAAGTGACACATGATATTGCAGCACCTCACTCTATCCATCCTACCAAGTTTGGTATAAATTGTATTCATTGAGGCCAATACTCAAATTTATTTTTCAACTCATGGCGAAACCAATAAATTTGGCATTGGACGAATCTTGGATGTTTTGAGAATCTTGTGTCCTATATTACTATACACATTTCATTTTAAAAGTAGGTACAAGGAACCATAATTATAAGCTATAGAAGATGACGCATGGAATATGCAGACCAAATAAGTACCAATAGACACTGTGAAACACTGAGAAACAGCAAAAGCACGGAACCACCAAACACTGGGAACCACCAAACACTGGGAACCACCAAACACTGGGAACCACCAAACACTGGGAACCACCAAACACTGGGAACCGCTAAACACTGGGACCGCCAAACACTGGGAACCACCAAACACTGGGAACCACAAACACTGGGAACCACCAAACTCTGGGAACCCCAGACATGGAACCACCACAAAACACCAAAACCACCCAAAGCATGGAACCACCACACACTGGGAACCACCACACACTGGGAACCACCAAACACTGGGAACCACCAAACACTGGGAACCGCTAAACACTGGGACCGCCAAACACTGGGAACCGCTAAACACTGGGACTGCCAAACACTGGGAACTGCCAAACACTGGGAACCACTCAGACATGGAATCACCTACTGCATGGAACCACCACACACTGGGAACCACCAAACACTGGGAACCACCAAACACTGGGAACTGCTAAACACTGGGACTGCCAAACACTGGGAACCTCCAAACACTGGGAACCACCAAACACTGGGAACCTCCAAACACTGGGAACTGCCAAACAATGGGAACCACCAGACATGGAATCACCTACTGTGAACAGCAAATACTGGAAACCACCCAAAACGTGGAAGGGAAGAAAGACAACTCATGACCACCCCACCACCAATGAAACATCCTTAAATTTATCACCATCAGTCAGCATGTGCATATATTCTTATCACATGGTGGACATCCTAATCTACATGGAGAGCTCAATTGCAATATAGGGATTGGGGATTGGAGTCTGAAGTGGTGAAAAAATGGCACCCATTTTTTTGCTGTCATTTGATGACTAAACTCTTTATTGGGTCTCTACCATGTGTTATATATATGGACACTGAAGATGCTCAAAACTCATAATGAAGTAATCGTGCATAGGTATAGCCTGGAGGCTTTTAAATATTTTAACAGAGTCATAACGGACGGACATATGGACACACAGAATTTTGATTAGTATGTGCTTCCATGAACATTCGTTCAGGCGACATAAAAATGAGGTGCTATGATCACGAAATTACTTTATTACTTTGTTATTAGTTTTTAAAATAAGGGCGAGAAAAAATAAGAAATTGTATTTATATATTGTGTTGAGTTATGTTTTTACAGTGTCTTTTATGACGTCAATGTCTCACTTAGTTAACATAACTGTGATGCCAAATTTGAGCTCATCTAAGGTCAAATCTCTAGATTTCTGTACATTCATGACAAAAGTATGAAAGGTCATTTCAAGGACATCTATCAACTCAGTAAACATTGTCGCATAGTTAGGATTTTTTACCGACAATTTCAAAGAGACTCAAGATTTCTGTAGTCATTTAATGTCAATCAGCAGTCTAAAGGTATTAACAAATCGATGTCAACAATGCAGGTCATTTCAGGTCATCTGGTTAATTTGAGGACATTTATCTTCTTTTGACACCTAGTGCATATTTTTCACATTTCATGACAGAATATTTGAAGATCATATCTAAGATCACCAAGAATCATGAGCCTCACATCATTAACACGTTGGATGGCTCATCAATGTTACTATCTTCACACCCCGTTTCTTGAACATACAAACCACAGTTACGGTTCCCAAAATGAGAAGATAACCCTTGTCCAAATCTTTGTGGGGCTTCCACTGCAATAACAGGGCCAGAATAATCACTACCATCGACATCATTTGTGAAACTATTGATTATCAGTCAGTGTCGTGCATAGATTCACACCAGTCACCTGGAAGTTTCTATCCCGGTTTCTATTATTCTCTGATAAACCAATGGCACCCACCAATGATGTCATCACCAACCCAAATATTGAATGCCTTCTGGTCCCTCTTTCTAGACTTGACAAAAACACATCAATTCTAGTTGCATTTCCTGGGACCTTTAAGGTGATCACTTAATATAGATATATTCTTGGCAAGCATTTTAACCACACTTGAGCTCTCTGTAGCGCACATAAAGGATTAAAAGGTCACAATGCCCAAAACACAATGGCGTCATCTCCCATCATGTCTTTAATACTTCATGTTTTTAAGTATTGCCATTTTTGGCTAACTCGGTTTAGTTTTTGTATAAATATGTCAAAAATTGTATTACTATTTCAATAATTGGACTGTTATCAGTCATGATATTATTGACATGTCAACGTGGTACATTGAATTCAAATTAAGTGTGAATTGATGTACTATTTAGCCGCCCTCACAAAGGCAGCTGCAAGCAATTTTTGTTTTGTCGCCGAATCGGCATTTTTATGCCTTTTTTACTCACATTTTTGATGTTGGTCTTTTAATTTGTGACAGTGTAATGTGTCGTATGAACAGTAGAACATCTCGGTTTTTTTGTCAGTTGTGTGTTTGTGCCGTATTTTGTGCATTTCCATTCTTGGGACCTGGATGGACCAGCACCGGTAAGTGCGTAATAGGATCAGAATTCGGCACCCTACACGAACTGTGTGAAACGATCGGGGATACGATAGTCCCAATGAATCGTATCTGCTACTCTAGACAACAACTACTGAAGCATACGCAATAATAAAATAATGAATCGTTTTTATCAACGAACCTTTGGTGTGTTCTCAAACAAGTGGTATCTGAAATATGCTAGAGGGGTTGCCAGCGGTAGAAAGAAACTGAGACAACTAAAAGACATCATGAGACTAGAACCTGTAGAACTGAACAGTGTACATTAGCAATACCACTTACATGCAGGTAGCAAAGAGTGTTTTTATTAACATACCCAGAGATCTGAAAACAAAAAGTCGGTGTAGTATTTGGTTTTTTACCACGACTTTTTCTGACAAATGCACGATCCGTCCCTTATAAACCACGAACTTGAAAGTGCTTACACAAGCTAATTCAGATCTTGCAGTTGTTCCCGAGTCCTGGGTATCTCCTTACCTCCCCCTGACTGTACATATTGCAGGTACCTTTTTTTACTAACTTTCCGTACCAACGAGCGGTGGAATTTTGGTATATGTTAACACCAATATAAGGTAGGAAATCTCCGAATTACAGTACCATCGGAATTGGAATAACGGCTGCTAATTTCTCACCCAAACTGTCAAGAAAACTGTTTCCGTACATGGTTCATTTGTGCAGTGGATATTCAACCCGAGTCGCCTTATCAGGAATTGTTAGTTTCACATATTGTAGCAACTGTTGACTATTTACGTGCAAAGAAGTCTCAAGCTGGATTGTTCTCATCATGGGTGACTTCAATAGGCACTGATATAAAACACTTTTGTTTAGAAAACAGACTGACACAAGTGGTCAATAGCCACAAAGAGGGGCTATTTTGGATTTAATTATTACAATATTTCTGATCATATCGTGTCACGCGGTATTTCTCTCCAATAGTGTCGTAGTGACACAATTGTGTCAGACTGGATCCTAAAGTCCTTGATCTATAATGGCACACAAACTAAATGGTTTCACCCATGACCGATCACTCCAGCGTGAATTTGTTCCAGTGGACCAAATCCATTATGGACATAAGTATTCCTTCCCCACATTCAAACCAAAGGCAATGCCTTCTATGAAAAGCTTCAGTGAGGGTATGCCAAGTTTTTTTCAACTAAAAAGGTCCGGTTGCATAATCGTGATAAGCCGTGGATGACAGACAAGGCCAAGAACCCTCATGGGCTTAGACAAGCTTTTGCTGATGGTAATATTAAACAAGAAAGCACTTCGAATAGGTCATAAGATAAATTCAAAGCGAAAGTGCGGTATAATTTGAATCGGAGTAACATCTGCAGAAATTGAGCCTGGTAACATGGCACACTGAAATAAGATTTACTTTGGCATCAGTCAAAACAGACACTTACTATTCATGTGCCTGATCTTGATCCTGGTGATCATGTGGCAGTTTGCAGATGCAATCAATTCACATTTAGCAGTTTTCTCACAAGCACAACACCCTTGCATTTGGATGACTCCCAGCTTATCTTCCTAGCAAAGAACCCCCCCTCATTCCAGCCATGGGAATTTTTGAGATTTTGAAAAAAGAGCTGCTCAAAGGCTGGATACCATATAATGTTCAACCCCGGCTTCTTAAAAGTTTGCTTACGAACTTAGCAAACGCAATTCACTGAGATTATTAATACTCTTTAGGCAAGGTAAAGTGCCTTCTCAGCTCAGTGGAAAGAATCCAACGTTGTCCCCATCCCAAAGCATACACGGACACTCCTTCAATCGATAAACTTCGGCCTGTTTCGCTTACACTAAGGTTGCGAGGGAGATTTCGAACTTTTTTTTATAACAATCACAACATATCGATGAGCGACAATACGGACCATCAGAAGGAATGCTACAAACACTGCTGAGAGTGTAATACCACCTTGTTTCGGGCGCGGAGAAGTTGGGTAATATTGGCACGCTCGTATTAACTGACGTCTCAAAGCCTTTGATGTCATGACATAAGATTTGCTTTACAACCTCTTCGATGGGTGTATCACAGCGATCATACAGTGGTGTAGATTTCCTTGCAGTGAAAACAAGGGTTAGTACAGATGACGTTTCTGAATGGAACAACGTTATTAGGTGGTGTTTTCCTCAGGGAACAAAATTCGTCCCAATCAATCAATTTCTGGCCCAATCAATAGTTCCCGGCTTGATGGTCAGAGATACAGAGATCCAGGTTTGGAAATATGTGGATGATTTAACGCTGGTTGATAATATTTATCCACGGAGCAGGTAGCATCCACAAGCCTTGACTCTCTCCATTTCCGGGACTTGTTAGTAATAAGTTTAAAGTTGAATCCAGCAGTGCCAGGTTTTTTTTATTTTGGAGGAAAACTGCTCACTGCATTGGAACCCTGTATCTCGACCATCAACTGGCGAGAGTTAATAATTAAATATTGGGTGTAATGATACAAGACGATTTAAAGTGGGACGTGCAAGTAGATAGTAGGTTCAAAAATCAGGTAGAAAATTGTTCTGCTTCGAAAGTTAAGAGAAGCAGGACTTAGTAAGAAGAGCTTCTCATTGTTTCCAAAGGTTACATTCGACCAGTGATCCGAATATGCTGCGCCTGTTTGGAATGCGGGCACACTCAGACACACTGAAGCACATGGAAGAAAATCCCAAGCGTGCTGCAGATGCATCATTGGGCAGAGGGTATACAAATATACCGATGCACTTGATGTTTTTGCAGATTTGAGACTCTGAAGATCGTAGTAACCAAATCTGCATTCATTTGCTAAGAAAGCAGTACCTCCGATAAATTCTCCAATTTTTTTCCTGTGTCCTGATAATATGTCAAACAGAACTCAGGAAACACTCCCATTTGGTCATTTCAGATGTAGGACACACGGTTCCAGTGTAGCCCTCTACCATATTTAGTTTCTTGCTTCATCACCCAAATTTATAATTGCAATATCCTGTGCAAGTTTCAAAGTTTATGTTGGTAATTCGGCCGTCCATCTAGGTCCCTGATATTATGGGGTGTGGATATGTTTTTATAACTTATTTTTGATTTTGGTTGTTGATTACATTTGATGATTATGGTCCTGCTTGTGCAGAGTTTTTAGTGGAGTGTGTATGTCTATTGTGTAAGTGTGTTGAAATTTTGTTTTGTTTTTAGTGTGTTGAGTGTGTGTGAGATTTATTAGTGTGAGTGGGTTGTGTTGGTGTTTTATATGAGTGATGTTTTTTGCATCTTCTGTATATACGATGTGTGCGTGTGTGAGACTAATTGTGGGGTGTCAGTGTTACAGTTAGAGTGGGGATTGTGGAGGAGGGTATGTGGGGTTGTGTTAGTGTGTAGTTGTGTGAGTAGTTGTGTGTATGTGTTATGTATTTTTATTTTTAAGATAAATTAGGGTTATTTAATTTAAGTGCATATATTTATGCCAAGAGCTTGTTTATATATAGTAATGTAGATTTGAATGTTTTTATATTGTAAAGGTTAACCCAATTCAGCTTATTAGCTGCCATGTGACATTATGTTAATAAACCAAGAATAAACCAAGAAACTTGTACCTGTTATCAAGTGAAGGTAATTCTGTCCAGAAGTTCAAGACGTCAAGGTTAGATAAGTTCCTCGACGACAATAATATCCACAGTAAAAAATCAGGTGTTATTACCACATCAGTCTGCCGCTAATGTACCTCATTAGGACCACAAACTGGAATACCTTTATGATTCCAAAAAACTGAAGCTTTCTGGCTTAAAAGACGCCAGCAGACAGTTCATCAGTTATCAAGCTCCGGTGGCAACCAAATAATTAAAATCCGGGCACTATGTAAGAACAAATCTACCATTATTGGGTAGATAAACCTTTTCTGGTCCCTTCCTTCCTAGACTGACAAAACGCACATAATTCTAGTTGGTCATTTCCTGTGACCTTTAGGTGATCACTTAATATAGATATATTCTTGACAAGCATTTTAACAACCACCTTGAGCTCTCTGTAGCGCACATCAAGATTACAATTAAAAGTCACAATGCCCAAAACACAATGGCGGCATCTCCCATCATTCTTTAAGACCGTTTCATGTTTTAGTTATCTGCCATTTTTTGGCTGAACTCGGTTTAGGTTTGATATAATATGGTCAAAAATGTAATTAATCTTTCATAATTGACTTTTATCAGTCCTGGATAATTATTGCACATGTCAAGTGGTAATTTGAATTCAAATTAGTGTTTGGAATTGATGTACCTGTTATTAAGGTGACATCTTTTAACTGAAACATGAAAATGGGCGTGACGTTAATCGCTGCCTTTGCCTCAATCGACCCAATTTAAAGGGAACTCCACAAATTGGCCAATGATGCTTTAAGTTGAATTTCACGATGCTTTGTGATTACTTCTAGTATGAACCTTTATCAATTAAGAGAGTTAAAAAGGCACTACGCGATCCTCAGCCTCCCCTAAATTCAAAACTTGGTACCATTAACAATCAAACTTGTCCCATATAAGCAATCTTGTATTTTTCTCATCTCATAATATCATCGTGCCCAATATGTCCACTTACTTCTTTCTGCATCATGATCTCAGCTAAAATATGGTTTGGTTTTGTTTACGGTAAACCGGAAAATAGTTTGTAGCCTACTCTTATGGACTATTGTAAATACTACAATTACGCACACATTAAAATGCATGTGGATTCAAATTGAAGTTTGGAATTAAAGTATGTTGGTTATGGTTCCTTCTACGAAGAGAGAAATATATTTTGGTCATCGGGGGGTACCTAACTTAACCGAAGTTTGTCACATGTTCATTTAACTTCATCGTAAAACCACATGTGGAAATTTATATAACCGAAAGTTTCAATTCATTAACCATATGCAAAACACACATATAACTTTCCATTGGCAATATACCTAAGATTTTTGCTGTCCACTTCCATTTCGTTTGCTCCATGAACGTGTTTGCAATTGCTGCCTTTTGCCAGCACAATCAAGCATCTTGACTCCTTTGCTCCAAGAAGTGTTGCTGATGATACAGCAGAAAGAGGATCATTTCAGGATTGCCTTGCTGTCGTCAGGGTTTTACAGGATTACGGCAGATTACGACTTTCTTCAGCTATTGATCACACAGTAAGAAGGACACAACTTAAGAAGGAAAGTAATTATATGATTATTTTAACTTAAAGTATCCATTTCGACATTTTCGTAGATCCGATCTTGGCCTGCATTTAACAGACGGTGACAATATGTTATTGTTTGTCTTTCAAGAAATGAAATATGTAAGATAGTACGAGCCTAGACCATTCCGAGAATGTGAGGCTGATTAGATATTTCGCTAAATAAAACACTCGAACCTTCTAAATAAACAGGCCTCTACAGTCACGATTTATACAAAAAAAACAAACAGAATGTTTTTTTACAAACAAGGAGAAAGAAGTACCCCATACAATTGATACACATCTGGAAAGCGCATGTCGTTTAGGTTCCGAAACCGCAAAATCTTTCCAACATGATACATATTGACCGAGTTTGGCCGATGAAAATTTTTGTACGCAATTTTTTCATTTTTCCACGGATTGTTACTGTTTTAGTTTTCTTTAAGACAGTAACATTCTCCAGCACATCTTTGTTTGTGGTTTTGTTCTGCGACAAAACATTTCTGATATTGAAAAGGTTTCAAGTTTTAGATATTCCGATCTTGCCTCTTTGTTCTTTACTGCGCTGCTCTGCGCTCCACTTGCTGCCTCGAAGACGGATTTGCTCCATTAATTTTGAAGTCCAAAGATTCGTTGCAGCTTTGGGGCACTGTGTTGGTTATTGATTCCAAGGAACTCTGTCCAATTCATCGTATTGTTCCCAACATTTCAGCAAAGGCCATTAATTTGCGTCTATCATTTGGGGAACATTGAAAAGTGAAGTGTATGCCCAGGACCACCAGCAAACTTGCCCAGAACTTCGCAACAGAAGAACCGCTGCCTTTGCCGCATTCGACGTACAAGAATCCACCCATCTTAGAGGTAGTCCAAGTGGAGGGCAGAGCAGCGCAGTAAAGAACAAAGAGGTAAGATTTGGATTTCCAATAATTAAACTAACCTTTTCAATATCAGAACTGACCTAGTCGCAAAACGAGACACCATAAACCCAAGAATGTGCTAGATTGTATTGTGTATACAACTAAAACAGTAACAACTCCATGGAAACAAGTGATACAAATCACCAATCTCCAGACTATACTCTGCCAGTTTGCCCCACGCAGGTTTTCCGGGGACTCGTTTTCCTCATTCTTCTAATACTGGATGGTTTTCCCTAGTGATGTAAAAGCGTATGACGTAGTAGTGTGATATTTTTGAAATAAAGTCTTTTCTGACACTAATCTAACCCAAGAGTGTTTGTCGTTTTAAAACTAATACACCTCCTCCTACTATTCCGAGGGGTGGATTTTGAATTACCTCTTGAAATAACGCGATGTGCGACTGGAATTGCTTTTTTTTACAACAGGCATCTTTACAATGGGTCACTTTTGAAGATGTGGCATTTAACCATGGTTTTTCTGAGAAGGTCCACGGCCCCGGACCAGTTTTAAAATTTGGTCTCACATTTTAATGTACAGTCACACCTAACATGGCTCTATATTTTGTGTGTGAATGAACCTTAGATAGTTGGGGGTTTCAGACCTTCACCGACATTGCCCGTCAAAATAACCTTAGCATGCTTAGCATCCCCGAGCCCAAGGAAAAAAAACACTTTCGGATTAATAACACAAGTGATTGCTGAGAAAGCTTTCTAAATTATTTGCATCCCTGTATCAGTAATGGTTGGCTCTCCTGGTTATTTGTAGTAGCCTTGGCTTATATCTCATGCTTAGTCATCGTTCTCACACCCCGCCTTTTGCTCTTTTTCCTGTGCAAACTGAAACCAATTTTTGGTATTTGGTTCTTGTTTGATTACATGTGATGTCATATACCTCCTGGATATTATTGCTTCGTCTGCCGCCTTATTTTCTTTGACCAAGGCCTGTTGGTTGTAAGTATTCGGTTTACATGGCTACTTAAAAAATATTTGAATTGATACGAAAAAATGTTACTTGATCTTTGTATTACTCTGCGCATCCATCCTTCATGAGTCAAGCTATTTAAAATAGTAGTTCTAGCAGCCAACATCAGACGAAATTAACCTGTTGTAATCCTGCTAGTTTAAGTTGTGTGTTTTAGCCCCCGGTTTTCCACATTCTTATAATACACATAATATATATTGCTTTGTATTTTGATATTAATTTGTATACGTATTCTACAGATTGATGCCCACCGGGTTAGAAAGCAATATTTGCGACCAGAAATTTAAGGTATATGAATAAACCCGTTTCATGGCAAAAAGCATTTCGAAATTTATAAAACAAACACTACAGTATCGCCATATCTCACTATCAATCATCGAAGCTCAACTGTATCACTTTCTCCATACTCGAAATAAGTTCCTTATCTAGAAGGGATCCACTATTTGGATACCTCTCTGTTAAACTAGAGATACAAAATTATCTAAAGATAAAGGAACCGTTTCACAAAATAAGCTTTGTTCACCCTAGATAAGGACGTTTTTGAACTCAGCTTTGTTATTTCTAATAAGGCCCGTTGAATTTGGGGGTTAGTTTTTGCTCTCAGCATAAGACGCGTTATTTAATGTTCAGCCTTTTGTTAACTTTAGATATAGACCGTTAGGGGGATTCAGCTTTATTTACACAATGTAAGGACCGTCATTTGGGGGTTCAGTTTTTGTTATCTCTAGGATGCAGCCTTCCATATCTCGGAAATAAAATAATGCAAGGATTTAGATAGGGCCCCACTTGTAACGGCGCACGGTACTATATTACCCCTAACATCTAGCTCACCAGCTGTTAGAGGTAGTCGTACTGGGTGAAGTGGGACAAGCGAGAAAAATGTCTTGCCCAGGGACACAACACGTTGGCCACGTCCGGGATCGAACTCACCACCTAACTATCAGAGTTCTGCGCTCTTTCCTGACCACACGTGCCTCTAAAGGAACTATCCAAAGATAAGCTTTGCTTCCCAGATAACTATCGTTATTTGGGGTTCAGCTGGTTTTCGCGGATAAGGCTTGCTAGCTTGAGATAAGGGCAGCAGTATCCTAAGATAACTTTGTTAACTTAAGATAAGGTGCATTATTTGGGGTTACGCTAATTTTGTTTCTCCAATTAACGATCGTTATACTTGTTAACGAAGCGTTATTGGAGGCTACGCAACCTTATCGTGAAAAAAAGGTGAACGTCTTGGGTGTATTATTTAAATTAAACATAGCATTGTGTTGGTTTGTGGTAATACGTTAGCCTGGTGAGCTTTCTGTTGTTTGTTTTCTCTTACAGCGTGACTTGCTGGGGGTTCAACTGGATCCCCCTTGACATCTTTTAATCTGTTGACTGGGGTAACAGGCTCTCCACAAGACTTAGAGGATGGTACAGCACCACTTCTTATTCTGTTACGATTACCAAGACTTATCAAAGTACACATTATGTGGAATTTTGTAGAAAAATCCGAAACAGACCATTCACCAAAATATTTCAGCTAAGATTGGTTTTACTTTTAATCCACCGTAACTAAACATGTAATGTAAACGCTGCTGAATAATGGAGTTGAAAATGACATACGTTCTCTTAAATTAAGTTACAATGAAAACGAAAGACGTTTCATAAACAGCACTATGAGTTCGAAGTGTGGAGAAGATGGTCTATACCATGATCGGTTAAAATAAGTTTACATATGTTTTTTCTACTCTTCCCAATTCACCCAGCTGGAGGTTACATTAGGCTTTCCGCACTGTAGGTTTCACCATATATTTTTTGTGTTTTTAAAATTTAAGATAATCACTAATAAGACAATTGTCTAATTTAAAAACAAATAAACACATCTTGATTGGATTTGTCATTTTGATTCAATGAGCATATAGTGCACTAGTCCGCAGAATACTGCGTGTATAATTTCAACGTTGCAACGGCATGAATGATGATAATCGGGGAGGGATCATATAACCTGGAGATGCTGCTGAAGTTTTCACAGTACTTCTTTACTCTTTGTACATTCACCGGGTGGTTCAGTCTGTTGGCTACTGCTCTACATATTCATCTGATACCTGCTGTAAACGATGTGTGGTTATAGGTTACGCATCATGACAGTTTAGCATCTGTTGTTTTTACAGGGTGGTTCAGTCTCTTGGCTACTTGCTCTACATGATTCATCTAATACCTGCTGTTATTTTTTTGTTTTTTCGATGTTGTTTATGGTTACCATCATGACAGTTTTGCATCTGTGTTTTTAAGGGTGGTTCATCTGTTTTCCTTGCTCTACTGATTCATCTGAATACCTGCTGTTACTATATTGTTTATGGTGACCAGAATGACAGTTTAGCATCTGTTGTTTTTACAGGGTGGTTCAGTCTGTGGGTTACTTGCTCTACATGATTCATCTGAATACCTGCTGTTACTATGTTGTTTCAGTGTGGGACGGCATTGGTTTTAATGACTGGGTTTACCAGGGAGACGGCATTGCGTAAGTCTATAGGCACGTATTTAAATAAATAAAATACTAAATAAATGAAGTTTAAAAAAAAACTTATCACAACTTTCCGCGTAAAATAACAAAGTAGTGTTTCCATGGTGCCTATTATGTGCCTCTTGACGTGTGTTACTTCCAATGTTTGTAATGGTAACAAATGCATTTTCACATCTAATAAGGGGATATTACTATAAAAAAAAATCTAATTTTTTTATTCGTGTCACTTAATTAAAATTTGTCGTCGATTCCATTCATTCTGAGAGGTGGTATGGTTTATCCAGGAAAATCAAACGTATCTTTCACCGAGGTGAATTGAGGCAAACATTGTGCATAGCCTCATCTGCGAGTGCCATTCATAGATTTAATGCATTCTTCGATGCGAACCAGTAACAATCAAGTTGTTCTCACCATTTAGTGGATATTTCAAATTAACGAAAAAATACCGGTAAACCCAGAAGCATGATGGGTAAAAGTCAAATGTGCTAAAATCAATCCCGTGAGACTTGAATATTTTGTTTTTCGGCACGATATCACACCATTTGCAAATAATATTGACTTCATAATTCAAAATTGAGAATACACCAGACTTAATCAAATCAACTTTTAGCTTTTCTTTTAATCATGCTAATAACACCTTAGACGATTTCAAACACTTTAATTGCTTTAAATAAACGCAGCCGATCCATTAATATTGCAGATGGCTCCAAATGACAACATTGTTTTTAAAAAAAAGCGGTTAGTTTTGGCAAAAAACAACAAACAAATTTTTTGGTGGTTGAATCGTAAAAATCTACCTATAGTCCACTCAATCTATGAAAAATACAGGTACACCTGGACAAATTGCTACAGGTTTGCTTGCTGTAACTAGCAGTAATCTCCCAAACAACATATCAAAAAGGATAGAAAAAGGGAAGCCTCGCAAGGACATGGCGGCCTAATTTGCATTTATCTTACGTGGACGTATACGCCCATATTCGACAAAGTCTAATAGCCCCTCATAAATGCACGTTTAGGAAGTTTTTCCATTTTGTCTGTTAGTATTTGAACATGTTTTACATAGCTATGCCTGCAAGGTGTGTAGCACTTGCAATTGATAATTAAAAGCGGAAAGTGATTGTCATTATTCAAGATGGCTGACATTTCCCCGCCAAAATTCTTTTGCATTCTAGATGATATTATTCAGACTGCATCGGGATTGGTAATCTTTTAGTTTACAAATTATTATCAGAGAGTATTTATTCAAACACCTTGGGCAACTATTGACCGGGGGCCCTCCCTATGCTAGTGAGGGTATGTGCCTCGGCCAGGTGAAACAATAGGGTTCCTTTTTCCCGGGTCCTTTCCTTTCAGATAAAATGTAGGCCTACCCAAAAATACGGGGTCCATTCGGTACACAAGCGAACAGAATGGGGTCATCCAGTAATGAAACACATTAAGGGGCCATATGTTAACACCCTCAAATATTAAATGGAAATGTTCTCTTTTTCATGTTCAAACTGCCATGGAATATAAAATTGCTGCCATGAAATTATAAATTTTGTTTGAAACAAAATGTGCACGTAGGCCGGCGAAAATTTTAAATTTGAGTGTTCAAATTCTTTAAAAGTGGATACGTTTATGGCAACTTTGTGAATTAAAAAGAAGTGGGATAACAGGAAGAAGCAAAGGGTTCATTGTGTAAATATATGTGAACATCTAAAAAGGGGTCATTTGGTAATAGCCTGGGTAATGGGTAGGAAAGCAGCATAAAAAGGCGACCCCAATGCATTCTAGACGGTCACCAAAGTCAGCATCTCACAGCTCTTGACTACGCAGCTCTAGGCTAGCAGGGTGTCATCCAACCCCCAACTAATATGTACTCAGCCACAAAAAATTGACCCTTAAAATTCAAGCAGTGGGACCAGCTGGTTTTTGTTTTCAACACAAAAATACTTACAAGTTTTATTTTAAAAATATATATATATTGTCTTTAAAAAAAAACACTTTCTATGATCTGTGTGTTTAAAAATTACTACAAATTAAAAAAAAAAAAAAAAAAAAAAAAAAATAAAAGTTGTACAACTTTCTTGCGAAGTGTGCACACCCGATTTAACCAAATGTCTTCATGAAGTTGCGCAACCGGAAAATTTCTTGAAGTATTAAAGGTTTATAAATATTACCAGATGAGCGTTACAAACTAAAGTCTTGATTTACCATAATGAAGATTCACTTCACAACATAAAAGGCTTGACCGTTTTAAAGTTGTTTCTTTCTCCTATTTCCCCACGGTAAAATTTTTCAATTGACGAACTAAAAAAAGTTTGCTGACGACTCAAATCCAAATTAAGTGATGAACATAACAGATGGTGGACTATGGATTTAAAAGACCAAACAGACAATATAATAATTTCTGAAATTGTAGCCCATACGTTATAGTGTTTACACTGTAACGCAAATTTGATAACATGCAACTGGTTTATGACTATAAATTAATATTTCAAACTGACCCTTTATAACCTGTACTTGAGCCAAACTTATTTGCCATGCTTGTGCCCACAAACTATTTAACTTTAAAATAACAATACTCCAAAAGTCTTTCAAAATGAGTCCTTGCTCTCGAAATGCTAAATAGTTCTGACTTTGTTAAAATTTTTGAACATAAAATTTTGTAACCAAATGCATATCAAAAATCCTTCCAAATTATTGTAGACAAATTCTTTGAAATGGACCAAAAATTAAATTCATATTATAAGCTTTTGTCATGGATACTGAAGTTGTAAATTCTACTACCAGTTTATGGTTTTAATTTAAGTTTACAATTATACATGAATCAATAATATTCTGTGAAATTGACAGTGTCGTGTGCCCGTTTTATGGACTGATTCACTGCTCATTCTTGAAAGTATTGCCACACAATTTCAATATTTCTGAATCCACAATCCTCATTGAAAATTCCACCAGAAATGTATTAAATCCAAGAACAGACCATAATTTACCTTGAAACTGTTTCACATATGTAGTAATCCCAGAAAACATTCTAAAAAATGTTGGAAACAATTTTTTTAATTTCCCAGCATTTTCTTTAAAATTACCAAAAATGTTTTCCCTCCAAAATTATATTCAAATTTCAATAAAGACTTACTTTACTCGTAATTTTAAAATTACAAAATATAATCAGAACGTTAACTTACATTGATTCTTCAAATCAACTGACTTGGATTCGCGGGCAAGAGCATCCTCACAGCGCATCCCCTCAGGTCATTGTGTTGTGTCACGTGCCATGGTCGGGCCTCTCAATTATATCTTAAACTATATCCGCGACCTAATGTGAGCACAAACCCTAAATGTTGCATCTCATACCATTTGGGCCACTTTAATCTCCATGTGCAACATGCAAGTCAACTTGAAAAAAAACCTGAAAAAAAGATGCTAAACTACATATAGGAGGCTACACAAGACAAAGGTGTAGTCTGATGGCCAAATCACAAGTGAGCTTTCTTAGTTTGAAAAGCGCGGGCTGAATAGGGGCATATACAAAGAACCAGGTGTTTTGCATTCCACACATACCAGGTTTTATCACACTACACAGGACCTTCAGCCTGGTTAATGAATGGTACTTAGTCTCTCCCAAGTATGTCTACGCCAGACCTAGTCTTTAACACAAACCCCTATACACCTGTCTTCAAAAAAAATGGTACATATCAGAAAAAAAAATTGGTTAATATAAATTTCATAATAAGTCAAAACTCTACTTGGAATAATATTAAGAACAAAGACGCCAATGCCCTTTTCCAATGGTGTTTGTTTCATCTTTATTGCTTTTGTCAATCCAGAATATAATCAATTTAGGTGCGATATACCACACAATCGCTTTGGTGCCACTTTTATGCATGGGCAGAGTTGCTTCGCCCAGTTATGGCATGCTTTTGGAAGCTCACAAAAGATTGCAACTTGACAAGAAAAACAACAACACAGATTAAGTAAACAAAGAGTCTAGTTTTTAATCGACACCCCGTTTAATAATCAAACATAATCAGTTCAATAATAAATATCTTCCTTTTCATAAATAATATAAGCAATACAAATATCCATTTCACGGCAATGAAATGGAACTTTGAATTTATTACAAAATTGGTAGCTGTTAAAATCATGCAGAAGGAATGTAATTGCAACCAAAATAAACACTCAATCCAAAAATGGTGTGAAAAATATTCCACTATCTTGTGCATTTACTAATTTTGAGTCAACAAAATTTAATTTGGAAGCCAGTCTCAAAGTGGTTGGTCGGAAATTTGCGTTTCATGATACTTTCAAGGATCAAGAACCATAAAACTCTCTCTCCCAGTTGCTGTACGCCCGCTTGTACGCTCATGGTTCTCTTCTAAGTCAACAAACAACAGTATGTCAAATGTTTATTCACTTTATCTTAAAGCCAGAACTTACTGGAGAACTCCAAACTTCCACCCACCATTACGTCGCTGTTTCGTATCAGTTTAAGAGTTTCCTTTCTTTATGAAGTTAATCCCTTTTAAAGGTTTATCATATTGTCAAGTGTGAATAACTAATGTTTAACAATCCGTGTTCAAAGTTTTCACTCAACCAGAAAGTGGCACCAACTCGATTTTTGTGTTCCGCCGTAACTGAGTTTAATTCTCGATTGAAACAGGCAAATGAGATGCAATAAAAAATCCTGGAAAGCCTGATATCTTCTCTTTAAGTGCTGGCAAAACGACTGTCCTTATGTGGAGAATATATATTGAAAAAAATGGGGTTTTTGATTGTACCATTTTTTTTGAGACAGGCTGTTAAACACACACCCACTGCATACACTGCTGACGTGCATCATGCCTCTTAACATTGAAGTCTAAATTAAATTTGGAATAAAGATTTAGACCAATTGTTATATTTTTAAGTTTCCCTCTCACTATGACCAGGGGATGGGATATCTGCTGCACAAGATCTACTACACAGCATCATTTGAGAATGCTGGCAGATAAATCAGCCTACATCTAAATGGCCCAAGAACTGAATGAAATACATGACCGTCAATGAAGGAAGAAATCATCAACCTATCTGCAATACAACACGGTACCCACTCAAAAGGTTAGACCTCAAGTACCCTCGGGGTTTAGATGTGACAGCAAGAAAGACCAAGAGTTAAGGGCCATTACAACAAGCCTCCACGCGAGCAGTGACAAACTGTAATTAGGATGATGTCACACACTAGTCTATTTACAATTTTCTCTCGCCAATGACCGGGCCCAGCCGTTGCCCAGTGATCAAGGAAGTAGTGCAATAAACATACGCCTGCCAAGCCGGTGCAATGATCACCATGTTGCCAAATCACGATTTGGTAGCCCAACTTGGCGACTTTGGTTACTCGGCCCGCTAACTATATACAAAGGCCCCCAAGCGAATTCGCGAATCTTTGGTTACTTTTCACTTTCAAATAGACGACATTGTACAAAAGTTGGGATAAATAACGACTTGAAAGTGTTTTAAAAGGTGTTTCTGACACACACAATGCATGTTCTTGCTACAAACAACTATGAAATCAATTAAGAACACTGCTCGAAGGGTCAGTGTGCCCGGCCGTGTATGACGGGTAACAAATGCCTGCTGTCAATCAGTTGCGATAAACAATAAAAATGAAGAAAGCGAGCACCTTCTGGAAGGCGAAATTTCCTTTCCTTTGTTAACTTTCGTGTATCACAGTAATCATCCTGCATGCTGTTGATCGTTTCTATTGTTACGGTGTATGCATTGTATACGCTTGAGTCTGCTTTATTCAGGTAAACTTTTATAATTGATTTTAAAATCCACCATCGCATCCCCTCGCGAGTCTAAGTGTTAATAAGTTCTTTGCTTCCTAATTTCTCCTCTGCGAAAGGTAGGTCGAAACCCCCACTTTTTTGAGAAATTAATTGATCCTTGATTTTGTTCAAGTGAAATTGCTCCGAGTCCAAAATTACGCAAAAGTATAAAGTTTAAAAGTTTTAAATGCTTCCAATTTTTGATAGCTTTTTACAATACAATCAAACGGCAGTTGATATAGCGCCTTCCTCTTCAAAACAAGGTCAAAGCGCTTACCAAACGAGAGTATTACTATTTATCCTAAAACATGTTTCATCTTTTACAATAACCTGTTGTAATTACTATGAGATAAGTACTTAACATCAACTTACGAAAACAGCTGTCATATTCAATCTCATGTGAGGGCATAACAAAAACACATTACGCACACATCAACAACTCTTAGAAATAATAAATTTAGAGCTTCTTTAAAGTAACAAGGCTTGGAGTGGGCGAACAGGATGGGCAAAGAGTCCATAGGCTGGGGCCGCAATTGCTGAAAGCCCTGTCACCCACTGACCTTTTTTGCGGGAAACAATGAGGAGCGTCTTGTCATCAGCAGAACGCAATCCTGGCCTGCCGAATATACAAAGAGAGTATTCGGACCAGTAAAGATTGCAATTGCCGTAAATGCCCTTGTAGTAAGAATCATAAGCTTAACGACAACCGCGCTCCTAATTGGTAGCCAATGGAGATCCTTAAGGAGTGGTGTGGCTGGTGTCCTCTATCAATTGAACACCACCTGGCTGCGCTATACTGCAAAATCTGAAGTTTACTCCGATCTCTGGCCGACATTCCATACAAAAGTGAATTGGCATGTCCATGCGAGATAAAATCAGTGAACGGAGAGATGATGACAACTCTCAAATGTGATACTCGGGCGGATGGATCCGGAAATATGGCGAAGGTTGAAGTTAAAGACTTAATGATGACCGTTACATGTTTTCAGTCCATAGACATTGTCCTCATCAACACGACAACCAAGGTTTCCTAATTGCCGAGGACTGGGGGACATCCACTGTCGCGACCCTGATGGTAATATCTTTTGAGCTATGTGTGTAATAGATGAACTGCGATGAAAAATTCTGTCTTTTCATCATTCAATTTGAGTTTGTTACAGCGCATCCACTCACTGATTTCATCAATAACACAAGAGATGAGTCTTTTGGCAGCATGTTTGGCATCACCATCAATCTTAGGATCAAATGTCAAATAGTGCTGTACATCATCAGCATCATTGGTAACAATATTGTGCTTCCGGATGATTGATGGGATACAGTATGTGTACATAAAGAAAAAGAGAGGCCCGACCACATAACCCTGAGGAAGACTCGAAAGGGAGATGAGCTTGTTTTGAAATTCATCCCCAAATGCGCAACGAAAAGAGGGTTCTGCAGGTAAGACCGAATCCACTGTGGAGTACCTTGAAATTTTGAAAGTATCCGTAACCTATCCAAAAGAATGGCATTGACACAGTATCAAAAGCTGCAGAAGATCTACGCAGCACAATAGCAATTTTATTTTTTCGGCAACCTTTTTGGGGGGGTCGTATGCCTCGAATTGGGCTGATAATTTTGGCACCCTGCAATGTGTGTGCATAAGCACGAGGTGATACATGGACCGGCTGGTTTTATTAACATATTTTATGAATATTGATAGGTACTCATATGGTGAAGTGTTCAGATGTTTTGAAATTTGGCTCGAATGTTCAGAGGGTCGAATGCCACTACCTGACCATATACTTTAGTGATGAAGATACCAGTGCCTAGTAAATAGGCTATCCCTGCAGGCCCCTTTAGGAAATTACTTCGTGAGCGGCTACTGCCTTTTTTAAAACATAATGCGAGAACGAGGGCTCTATTTTGACGCGCGCTCGCTCTGCGGGTCGGAAATGCGCGGGTCGTTGGCATTAAGAAATCACCGTTGCGACCTGAAATTCAATCACCACAATGCCATCATACTTGATTTAAAAATGATTATTACCTTAAGGCTACATCTTTTCAAAACACCTTCAATGATAAAGGTATACCCACCGTCTTGCATTTTATTACTCAAAATGGCACACTATACATGTCTTATAGCATCTTGTGTTTGTACAGCATACACTAATACAGCATTTGGCCAACCCATACTTTTTGAACCCTTACACATTTTCACTACTATTCTCATCATGGAAGCCCAAATATTACAACAGTTACAAGGTGAACAAATTCACATGTGTGAAGTTCTTTGCAAGTTTTGCAATTAATCTCATTTCACTATTACAAGGAAATTACATTTCATGACACACAAGCACACTTGGATTGAAGAATGTTACACAATTGTCAGGAACTCAAGAGCCTACACAAATTATTTGTTTTGTGGCTCCATCATTGTACTCAAGTAATCCCCTAAACAACAAACTGATTACCACATTTTGAGTGATGAGGTTATTTATTTCAGAAACCCTGTTGAGAAATTGAATGTTATGTGTGGTCGATCAACAACAGACTTCTAGAAAAATTTAAAATGCCAAACACCACAAATTACTTAACTATTGCCCTCATAGGATTCCATAGTGCACACAACCTTTAAGGAGTGCCAAGTCAGGTCTGCATGCTAAGAGATTGTGTATTTGAGGAATGGTTTAGCAGGCAACGATAATCCGCACCACATCGACACCACTGTGCTAGACTCCCACCCTTGAAAAGTCAATCATTAAACGATTAAATTTTATAGAACAACCACACAACAACCACATTTTACCAAAATTGCACCTATCCTTGAGAGCCTATTGGATTCAAAACATGCTTACATGAACTTTCAAATGCAAAGTTAAAACTCTGAATGTCATACTCATTATTTTGACACAGTTGGCTTATCATACCCAAAATAAATTACATGTACCCCATCAATTCACTTGTTCAATGAAGATTAAATCAAATCCACTGCACTGTACACTGACCTACATGCCACTGTGTTGTTTGCCATTAAAAGTGCATCCTAACCCAACCAATTTAGCACAGCTCAGCTCGTTTGCCTCAACTTTCTAACCTCTGACCAACCCGACCTGATTATTTGCAATTCCTAAACCGATTACGCACCCTGTGTCTTTGTTGGGCTCCCCATCACCATGCTCTCGGCGAAGGCTAAAATTTCTTATAATTACCCTCAAAATTAAAAAGTCCCTACTCCGAGATCTCCTTATAACTCTTTTTTTAATTAAATACCATACTATTCTCAATTCCTACTCAAACTTTTGATATAACAACACATATTATTATCCAAAACTGCTACCACCTGATATCACTACAACATCTCTTTACTTTACGCGCCAACTTTTCAACCATGCACCGGGGTCAATGCACTTACAACAATTACCAAAATCAAATTGTTAATCCAAATCATACATTTATCAACACCGAGTATACCGTAATCACTAATTTTGTCTCAGAAGCCGACATTTACAATTTAACTCAATTAAAACTCAATTATTTGAACCTCGCTCACATTCGCCTCAATATTCAAGAACTCACAACTCGCACTCATCTTTCACCAAAAGACAAACCACACTTCAATACCCTGCTCTAGCCTATACTTGGTCCATCACTATAACTGCCTAATCTACCCCTCCAAAACTCTGCCTCCCCCTACCACCTACCCTTCCCAAAAATGAGCATCGCAAATCTATCTCCTACAAGCATGCTGACAGTTACAAGCCAACTCCTGCCGAGGAAACGTTCAGACGACATCTCTATCTCTGCACTATGTAAACACTTACTACTACTCTATTCCCCCTCAACTATAACTCACACAACTCAATATTAAATCCCCATAACATAATCTAACCCCACCAATTTTAATCAGACTACCCTACTCCATTTAAACTCACCAAATCGCACATAACTCAGCATCTCTCCATCCCTCAGAACTCGACTAATAATCAACTCTCAACAACTACATTTCTTACCACAGCTCCAACATAATACAACACAATGAACAACATTATTCAACTTCAACAGCATTTTTAATACCTATGGCCACCATCTACAAGTATGGCGACCACAAAATGCCATGTACAAATGTACATGTTCTTACAGGTGTCCAATCACATACAGTGCTATGCTAATAACTACTACATGTCAGATTTACAATTTCAATGCACATTTAATCACAAATGTAGTGTCAAACTTGCTCTCCTTTAATGGAGAAAAATTTAAGCAACAATCACACACTTATAAATTGTGCTCATACTTGATGATTTTTGTGCTTTTTGGCAACTCACTCTTTTTGCACAAGAAAATCCCCTATAATACTATACTAGCCTGATCAGTTCACCTGATATTTTATTTTATTATCTATCAAATAAAAACTCAAAGATTTTTTCTCATCAAAAACAACCATCCCAATCTATCCCTTCTAAATGCATGTACCCTCGACATAGGCAAACATCACTATGTTTACGAAAATTACACAATGCCTAATCTCCTCAGTGTTACCTGCCATCTGAAGTGTTTAAATAGCTTTAACTTTCACAACAATGAATTTGCTCAATTTTTGCAATATTTCCCGCCCCCAAAAATTGCTTGTCCTGAACTCAACCTCATTCACAAATTAAACCATCTCCTACTAGACTCACACCCCTCCTAAATTAAGTCTGACCCCTCACTAAATCTGACCCCCCGCAAAATCAGATGGGCAAACAATACTTCAAGATTTTCTAAGGTGACTTTCCACACACTTCATACTCAATTAAGACCAACTGGTATACATGCCTGCTTGCCTGATCATGGAAAGCACAACTGTAATATCTACTCCAAGAGTACAACATAAAACTACACAATTCAATACATATATAAATTGTTGCTGGCTATCATTCAACCTCAATGTGATTTGCAATCCCCTCAAAACAATTACAATTTTGCAGACACCAAACCTAATTTTCTTTCCTCCCTCCCTTTCTCGTTCTCCCCCCCCCCAATTTGATGGTCGCCAAATGTGAAAATGAAATTCTAAATAACACTCCTGAACATCAACTTACCTAAACTGCAAAAGCATCACCAACCCAATTCGAACCCTATACCCTCTGTTTCCCCCTCATTTTTTATCAAAGTCAATACAAAAAAACAATCATAATCCCCCCGGCCTGATAGCAAACATCAATCAACTTCCTAAATTACAAGTTTACAAGCATGGTTTACAAGTACTCACACATAGAAATACACTTTTTGCTGGCCAGCATATTCACACACAAAAAGAGGTTCTCATCGTCGCGTCTTTGTCTGTCCTTGTCCCTGTCGCTAAAGTGCTTCCTCTCTACCCGGCTCCCCCGCACAAATGTTGAGTCGCGAAAAGAAGTCCGAAAGAGTTCGTTCTGCCATATTTGAATCTACAATTTTGAGTCCAAAAGATACGTCGGCCTCTATACGAAAGTTGTCAAAAAACGATGCTATTCAATCGTTTGCGTCGTCACCATAGTCGTCCTAACATCTCATTCTCAATCTGTCCCTTGTCCTTTCACTCACTGTTGGCTTAAGACATGGATGAAAATAACAACAATTAGAAAATCATAATTGTCCAGGTTGGCTCTACACACGGATGAAATAAAAGAATACTGCAAAAACTCCAAAGTGGTTCCAACTCCAGAACAACACCAACTTTCCCGCACAACGCCATGGCTACTTTGTTTTCTACTGTCCATATCGTCGATCTTGTCCTCGAGTCTGCACTCATTGTCTGCAATGTTTTAAAATAAATCGTCCTACTGTCGTCGTAGCACCCTGTTAAGCCTCAACAATCGTGCACTTTGTGGTAAAAGTACATGAAACTTTTCACATTGTTAGTACTAATGTATGTAGAATATTTAAAGATAATGAGTACATATTGTACCTGTTCCAAATGGCCGCCAGGTCAAAGTACTTCTACATGGGTCAATTTTCAAGTAAGTCATATTTAAGCAAAAATGATCTGAAATTTGCTCATATATAGTGACTTCAATCAAGCTCCAATAAGTTATTTGCGTACCTAGTACATAGCGGTTTAGGTTGTATTATGGGTCAAAGTCAACCAAGTCAATACAGTGTTTTGATTAATGGAATACGATACTTGAAGTTAGGTAAACGCAAATATTAATACTGTTGCGTTAAGTGATAAGTGTTGCTTATTCAAGCTCACAGTAGCTTCAAGTTAGGACCATATATGTGAAACATTTTAAATACAGTAAAAACATTGTTATTTAAAACATGGCCACAAAGGTCAACACACTTTTGTCATGGGGTAAATTTTAAATAGTATATAAATAAGAAAATGGTATATTAAAATGGGGACTAATAGTGACATCAGGATTCAAAACAAGTATACTTTACCATACCTAGTACAAATAACGGTTAGGTAGCACTTGTGGGTCAAGGGCAACCACCTCAAGATATCCTCTAATTAAGATGGAAATACTATACCTGAAATAAGTGAACGGCAATAATAAGGGTAAGTTATCAAGCTTCAGATAGTAGCTCAATTTTTGCAGTGTAGGTCAGTTTTCACAGTCAGGGGCAGGTACACATCTTAGAGAAGGTGAAGGCGCTTTGTACATTTTACAGCTTTGGTATTAATATTACATTCAATTTAATAGGTTCAGGCAAAGCCGGTAGGCAGAGTGGCAAGTTTAACAGACTTGTTTTGAAGAAGAATCGGAACTTGGATACTTAACGCGAGACCTAACCTCCCTACTGATGAAGATGGGTGATTAATCTAACAGAAACAAGAACGCAGATTAGCTGTTTCCTCTGAAGGAAGTGTCCAAACATTAGATTTTGGCTGCTATCGAATCGTAACTGAAATATCTGGGCCAAAACGACCGAAGAACTTGAAATTCTGTGACTTCTATTTTGGAAGAACGCTAAGGACCATCTAGCTAACCTAAACCTTCGTTTGATTCGCAAAGGGCTCTAAAGGGCCTAAAAAGGGACGGCTCTAATCAGATTCTTTCTTCAGACAAAGGGCATGCTGCCTTTTATTCTCAACAAGGATGCGTACTCAGATGCACGAAAGCAGCTCTGTCAGTTTACGAGTTACACCTGCCTAACGCGATTTTACTCCGTATTAGAGTTCTTTTTAGGAGACCTGCGGCAATGACAAGGTGTTGATAGTCAAGCCTATGGGAAAAAGGGGGGGGGCTTGGCGCTCTCTAATATTATCGAGCTCCCACGTTTCTATGGACTGTCCAAGATACAGAGGTGAGGGTCCCCCTACATCTTATTGTTTCCGCTATTTGCTTCCCGACACTAGATAGCTAAGCAGGTAACCTAAAACTTCAAACCTTTGACCAGGAAAAAATAGAAACCAGGTGAAAGGATTTGCGAAGACTTGCTGGCCAACTTATATTACTGACCCTCAATGATCGAAAGATGTGGTATCTTCGATATAGAATCCTTATTGACATCGTCCCTTTGGGGGGAGACCATGGATATAAGTATATGGAGGTCGCGACACTGATAGCGACACCGATCTCTCCAAATCGTGATGTGAAAGGGATGTTAGAGGTTTTGTTTGTTCCAACAAGCTTACTTCAGGGTTTAAAGGTGACATTATACTCCAGAAGCGATGGGCTAACAAGGGGTTCTCCGTTCCTCCAGCCAGTGACTAACCTGTAAATGGAGTCAGTCAGTGTGAGCAGGGATAAAGCCTTAGACTTTCGATGCACATTATCCACGCGCAAAGGGAAACGTTATGTGGACGTCACTTTCCGTATAGAGATTGGGACCATTTAACGTTTTTCTTTGACCACATTAACAGTCTTTGCATGATGTCATCACGTGAGGAAGAGACAAACGGACAGGCATGTGCTTTATGTTGGGATAAGAAGAACGCCTGACTTCACATATGACACTACTATCTATTGCAATTAAGACCCACTCAGACCAATACCTTAATTTTTAATTTTATTAATAACAAAATTAGCCACATATGACGCACTGAATGTAGGCCAAGAGTATTAATAAACTAAACAATGGAAAGGTGGAAATGTGGTCTGGGAACAAGCTGAAAATGTCAGGAATTTGTGCAGAAATATGTCTAGAATTAAAAAATATACTAAAAGTCCCCAAAAATCCTCTTGTGCATTTTCAGAAATAAGGGGGCCAAAGTTTGTACAGGGTAAAATTACGAAATAGTTTCAATTGTCCTTTACATGGGTCCAACATTTTGTCCTGTCCCCAAGGATTAAAAAAAGGTATGAGTTTGCCATTATCTAGGGCTTGTAGTTTAATCACTATAGGGTAAAAAAGGCTCAGGTCATCCTGGGGGTGGGTAAATTTTCCAGACTGGTCGGATTCTTCTGAACGATGTGTCAAATTCTTTCATCTAGTTGTATCCATGAACACCAAAGAATATTTAAAACAGGTGATGGTCATTACTTGCAAAATTACGGGGCCAAGTGTGATGGGGTTCTAAAGGCTCTATGGGGGTCAAATGCTTGGCGGCTTATATGTCAAATATTGAATCCATGTAGTTGATTTGGAATGAACATTTTCTGTTTAATATGACTCTACGACCAATTTGAATCTGGTTTCAATGGAAATTGGATCATTTTGAAATATTTACCCAGGATTTTTATTGACTCCTCCGGTGAATGATTTAGTCTGTAGTACTAATACAGGTTAAGATAGGGAACAATATTCACTTGATGATCCTTGGGACATTGAACAAAAGTGTTGGAACACATTAAGGACAATTCTAATATTTTGTAATTGTACCCCTGTACCCCACAAAAACTTTTCCCCCTTGTTTCTGAAAAAAGCACAAAGAGGATTTTAGGGGACTTTTAGTATGTTATTCTAGTAACATTTCTGCACCCAATTGACATTTTCCGCTGTTCCAGAAATGTCCACGTTAAAAAACTAAAATTCTTGGCCTAATGTTTTCAAAACGCTGACAATGAACACCGCTGGATTAAGGAATGGAAAAAGTTCATGTGTAACAAGCTTTGAAGCTGAACAATTACCCCTCAAAGTTTGTCCATGGCTTCACTCGCGAAGCACAAATATCCTAACGCTCCGTTATTCTACACACCTTTTGCCATTTATACCGCGTGAGGCCAACAAAAAAGTAACACTTCCTTGATAAGCTGTGATCTTCCATGTGACTAATGTTTTCATGATGTTGTAAATTTTGATAGAGTACATCTTCATGCACTTTTGATACAATTTATGGGGTTTATGTGCTGGATGACTACACAGGGGAACACATATTACTGAAACCATGGCCAATTGTGGGATTCCCAATGTACACAATGAAATCGCTGTTCGAATCATGTGAGGTGGTCATCTCTTTTTACTACCTATGGCTTTAATTGGTATGTATTCTATTCATAAGTACAACATTCATGAAAAATTAGTCAAATGGAAATCACAACTTATTAAGGAAGTGTATAATTTTTTTGACTCACGATGTATAGGGCCCGCTAGTAATGATGAATTATTTAAATATCACCCACGGGTTAGATGTTTTGGGCCTGTCTACGATAAATAATTGGCGATTTTTTTCATTTGCTAGGATAGTTTCATCTGGTAGTAACACCATAAAGACCATCTACTCCATTCCTTGTGGTCAGGTGACACACTGTAAATTGAAACCGGAAGAGAACAGGGAGAGACACCGATGTAGAGTATAATGGGTGTGCTTCAATCTATTCTATACAGGTAGTTTACATTGATATGACATGATCTCCTGAAATGGAAAGAATATCCGAAATTACATTCAGCTGAATCCCTCTTTGACTTGTCAGGGCATCGCAATGGTGGCCTGTATCCTCTTGACAACCAAACACCAACTCCCAATCGGTTTCTGATTGTTTCGAGGTATTGGACTCATTACTACTAGCCCTGTTAATTAAAAGCAGTGAGTACTAGTATACAAAATATTGATGAATGAGGGGCAATGGTGAAAACTCTCGGCCAAGGTGATCTCGAAAACCCTACTATGCACCGAGGCGTAAGCCGAGGGGCATAGGATGGTTTCGAGAGCACCGAGGGCCTATTAGTTTCAACCATGCTCCAAATAAAAAAACAGTCAATATATTGTTTTATATACCGGAATATATAGATTGGGTCAGTAAACACAAGCCTATATCATGTGTAGACCATGTCATGAGGGTAGGCCAGTGGTCATGCGGGCATGCAGTAACAATTTTGTGTAATTAGTTAGCAATCAACCTTTCTTGTGGTGAGGAGTGATGTTGAGTCCAAAACGGATCGCCGTAATCGACTTCTGCCATTTTTGTCTGCAAGAGTGTACAATTTTCCTTGCAGCTCCGAATTCAGAAACAATTTACATCACCGCTTCAAAGCATTTCCCGAACCGATTGAAAACACACACACATCACGACTAATGTGATAATTCCAACTTATATTCTGTTACAACCACCTATAACACAATGTTGTCTCTGATTATGCAGAAATCTTGGATCTAGGTGCTTATCACCGTAGAACAATCGTTTGCCAGTGACCCGTCAAACCTGAGTCCCGATGCCAGGGCGCAGCCATTTTATTTCCCAATAAAAAGCAAAGCGCGACGCGGCGCCGATGGCGCTATGACAGATCGCTGTCAAACAACATCGAGGGGATAGGTTTTTTCCAAGTACGAGCAATCATAACAACACCTCATAAGAATGAATAGGCCTACTGATGCCTGCGATTCAGCCATTCCTTGCTCTTGTGTGTATCCCCGGTTTGTATCAGACTTGCCACTACAGCACAGACTCCCCACATACGTGTAAACAAAATACGGTCTGCTTATATTCATCTCTTACACAGCTTCAATATGTACACTCATAAACGGTTGGATATATAGTCCGTACAGCAGTCTCTATGTTGGGAAGAGGTGTCCAGGGTATAGGTCATGATTGAGATGGCCCGCTCTCCCAGGGAATAGTTCTTTTTGGTTAAATTCTGAAGCTAGTTGAATTTATGCCCCCACTTTTAACCATCAGATGACAGGGATATATATGAGGTATATAATGTACTATAATTCACATTATATCTAGCTACTTCTTGGCATGGGTGAAATACATGGGATGATCCTAGACATCTAGGACTGCACCTTAATGGATCACGAATGTTATTATTTCCACTGCAAAAGAAGAGGTCCTATTTCTAATGACAAATACAAGGCGGAAGCTGATCTCTGGAGTCCATAGTGCCAAGGTTTGACTAATTATCAGTGGACTAATTATCAGTGCACCAAAATCGGAGTACCACGGCTATCAAATTCTCTCTCTTCCCATTAGCACCCTCTCTACCCCCTTTTTTTTCTCTTCTCTGTCTTCATTTTGTGCTTTCTCTCGCTCTCTGTGTAAATTAATAATTAATAACATGAGGTTTCATGACTTAGGTCAACTCATTTAATAATCAAGTTTCTTTAATGCGATTGAATTACAATTGAAAATTGTATTTTGGCCGCCATTTTGGCGCCATCTTGAAATTATTATGGATATGCCATTTTCACTGCTGTTAAACCTTAAATGTCATAATATACCCTGAACGAAAGTACAAGCTTTTTATGATGGGACTGACCGAAATAATGTAGTTAATACATGTTACTCTTCTGGGATTCTTGTCAAAAATGCGTGAAAAATGGTAAAAGTTCATTGACCTCTGTTGGCCATATTGGAGGAGGTATAATATGTACCATATCTTAGAATTGTTGTACATATTTCACTTTACATCTGTAGAGTTTTCATGCTTTTACCACAAAGTGACACATTCTGATATTGATAACAGACTGTACTATAGTGTTGTCTTCTTCTTATCCATCTCGTTGAAGCTCTCCTCTCACATCTTCATCGCTTCCTTACCTCGGATCTCGTATACACGTATGTCTTACGTTGCGTCTAGTCTCGCTGCCAAATCTGAAAGTTTTTGCATGCCTTGGCCCCAGACTGTGGGCAGTGATCGCAATCAACCAATCAGCCTCCAATAGAAATTACGGGATTCCCCTGTTGTTGCAAGAACTTGTTACTTCCTGTATAAGTGCGTATCAGGTGCGAAGTTCAGGCCGTGCCATGGGGGGGGTGTGGGGGGGGGTGGAACCAACCCCCCAGCAATCCTCAAAAGAGAAGAAAGAAAAAGGGAAGAGAGAGAGGACAGAGAAAGAGAAAGAGAAAAGAAAGAGGGAAAGAGAAGAGGGAAAAGAAAGAGAGAAAGGGGAAGTAAGAATGAAAAACAAAAGGAGAACGGACATCCAGAACTCGTGAAGATTGAATCCATGCAGACTTACTAAATCCAAATATCACAAATATTTGGCTTTCTCTTCAAAGCCAATAGTTCTGTTCCAAGCCTAACCAACGTGATCAAAATGTGTTAAAATAAATTTGAGAAACATAAGGGGAGCATGGGCCTTCCCACGTTTTGGTCTACCAGTATAAGGGGAATTTTCAGGCGGGGAGCTGAAGGTGGTCAAGAAAAAAATTGGTAGGGATCGATTCCTTAGCCCCCAACAGCACAATAAACTTATAGGTCTACTGGCTGTATTTGAATTAAGTACTTATTAACCCTTCAAAAATACCGTTCTTAATAGCTAAAATCCAAGAGCTTCGGGGGCTCCGCCACCTGGACCCCGGCAGGGGCTCTGCTCATGCACCACATCGTAAAGACATTGGCGATCGCTAAATGGTATCGTTCCCCTTCGGCAAGTACAAGCTTATACTGCCCATATCAGTGAGCAAAACTAGGGAAACCAGTTCTTTTTCTTTTATTGGTTACCATTTACCCTCAAAAAGTGGTAATCTTGAGGTTGAATAGCTTAAATCAAGAGGCTTCCGGGAGGCTTTGCCACTGGACCCCCAGAAGGGCTCTGCTCATGCACCACACCCATTAAAGACCATTGGGCGCTCGCTATATGCAATTATCTTTGGGCAGTACAAGCTATTACCCTTATACAGTCTCAGTGAGAAAGTTAGAAACCAGTATTTACTCGGGTCGTTACTTTGAATTGGTTGCTATTTTTACCCCTCAAACAGTGGTCATTTTGAAGGTTCTGAATAGCTTAAATGCAAAGGCTTCCGGGCTTACCGCCCCCTGGACCCCGGCAGGGGCTCTGCCCCTGCACCCGCCAGGGGCCCTCAAGCGGGCCCGTACCCCACCCGTTACAGGCTTTCCCGGTTGCGCCCGGTTTGTGTCAAGGCACGCGGTGTGCAGTTCAAACGAATCAAGAAAATATGGTCTGTAATAGCATCTACTTAACGGCCCTTAAAGACACTATCAGTGATGTGTAAATCAAGCAAATCGAAAAAAATATCAAAATCCGATTTTTGCATGTATTGCCAACAAGTACAGGTATCCTAAACATACCCTGAAATGATAATAAGACCAGCAAGCAACCTAATAAGACAGAATGGAGATTTTAGTCATTACTGTCCGAACGGACACTACTACAACAACGTTAATTGAAAATGGAGAATTCGTATCTTGGAACACTGCGTTTTCTTCCTTTCTGTCAATTCTACCGCTGGAACAAGGTAATTAATGAGAATTGTCAGACTTATCTTCACTTTGAAGCTATTCCTGCAAAATTTCAAATATTTTTAATCATGATAGTGTTCTTTAAGTGGTTATTCGCTCACTACGTGTCAAGGACTCTTACATGCAGCAATAACATTTCTTCACTTTACAACCCCCTGACAAAATGTCTAGCGACGGCCCTGGCGAAGTTATGCTCGTCGGGCGGTCGTCGGAGCCTTGCTGCTCTGCTTTTGCGTACAACCGAGATGCTGGAGAAAGGTGGTAGCAAGGAGCACTATGGAAGAAATTCGTTACATTACGTTCATAAGTAAAAAATTTGGAAGCTGCAGGTACCGGTATGGAATTTTACAAAAAGTATTAATATTTTGTATATACAAAGAAAGTAAAAACTGTAATTTACCATTTATAAAAGATACTATATCCAAAACAGGCTTGTGGGAGTAAATGATCACAAAGTCGAGTTTACGTGCATGTCCATATACCAATTTTGTGTGCGTTTTATGGAGGATGTCCGTCAACTTGTTGTAATGCCGTGGCCTGGTTGCTAATAGCATCGCCCACACTCCCAGATTTAGAGTGGTCAACAGTTTGTATTTGCAGAAAGTACTATTTTTCTTCATTTACCCTGTGAATCTTAGGGATAAAGGATATTTGGTTGGAAGTTATGAGCGAAAAATGTACCCCCATTTGGTCGACGATATATTTTACACACGAGGGGCTAAGAAAATCATTCTTTAGCGCCTCACATGAAAAGGCGTGGGCAATATCAGGCAAAATTCTAAAGATGGGTTTAGAGGTTGAAGATCCATTCTATCAAGATGCAAACATTATATACTCCAATCGGGTCGTTCCATTCTAATCTATTGTATAATAACCAAAATATGGCAAAAATAGCACATAGGTGTATGCAAATTAGCAACACCCTCCGCCCACCTCTCGATCATTTCGTTCAAAACCCACACCCCGACTCCCTTTTATCCATGGTATGCATGCTCCTTTTTTTTTACCTTTTTGAACTGTTGTTCGGGAGGGTTTATACAACAAGTTACAGCAAGGAAGAAAACCGTCTGTAGCAGTTTTGTCGGTCATTACGTAGATTGAGTGGACTACTAGTTCGAGAATGATTTACATGCTAATTGACAAAACAGGTTATTAAAACCTCAAAAATAGGTTGTAATTCTCAAAATGTGAAGTTTTGTTTTGTACAAAACCCTGTACAAAACATGAGAGGTTTCATTACACGTGAAGTTGGTTATGTAGTAAGTGTTCGAATTCCGTTTAAAAATTGCCAGTGGTGCGATTACTGGTGATTGATGTGATTGGACATTGTTAATTAATTCCTAAAATGGCTGGAATAGTAAATGCTGGTACATGATAAGCTTTGTTGTCATGGATGTGCAGTATTAATATGGATTTTGATCATGAAATAACATGTAACAAAAATACAGGACTTACTCATCGAAAATGAAATAATTGTGAGATCAGGTTGGATGCTGCAGTGAGGCCATACTAGTGATAGATACGTGATTAGTATTTATTTGCCTTGTATGTTATCAATGAATGGGAATGTTGACTTCCCATTTGGTTAATTCCAATTGTCAATGGCATTTTGTTTAACTCTAATTGATCTAATACCATTTAGTCTAATAACCATTTAGGATAATAACCATTGATTCTAATAGCCATGCAGTCTAATATTTATCTGGTGTAAAACTCATATCGTCTAATATCCATATCGTCTATAAATGAATTGGTCTAATGCCAATTGGTCTAATACGCATCTGGTCTAATATTCTAAGATTATTAGACCAAATGGGTATTAGACCAGATGGGTATTAGACCAGATGGGTATTAGACCAATTGGGTATTAGACCAAATGGGTATTAGACCAAATGGGTATTAGACCAAATGGGTATTAGACCAAATGGGTATTAGACCAAATGGGTATTAGACCAATTGGGTATTAGACCAAATGGGTATTAGACCAATTGGGTATTAGACCAAATGGGTATTAGACCAAATGGATATTAGACATTCTGGTTGTTAGATGAATTAGATGTTAGACTAAATGGTTATTAGACAAATTGGTATTAGACAATATGGGTTAGACGAATTGAAGTTTGAAATTTGGCTATTAGACCAAATGGGATTAGACCAAATGGCAATAAACCATGGGAATTGGTTTTAATATCTCTTAATAACCTTTTATCAAAAAAAATAAGGCTGTCCGTGTTTATTTTCTTAAGGTTTGTAAGTAAACTTCAAGGGAAGCCTTTCCTTTCATACCTTTCTTCAAACATTATTTGAACTTGAAAACGAAAACTATTTTTTTTTTCACTGTCGCAGTTACGTCCGTTGTCTATATCGTACAACCAACACATTAATCACAATCGGGAATCTTCCTGCGCCAGAAACAATCTTCCAGATGATTTTCATGATTATAAATTTTCTAATTGGCATATTTGTGTTTGCAACAGTCATCGGTCAGGTAGGAAGGCATAACCTAATGTCACTTACACTATTCCTATTATACGATAATGATTGTATAATGTGACTTTTGTCTGCCCAATTAACTTGATGTCTGTTTTTTTTATTATTTCTAAAAATATACATTTTCGAAAATAAGTCTTGAAAGAAAAGTTGTTATTCATCGTTGGACCCAACTAGATCGTTTGGTTCCAACTTGAAAACAGATTTCTTCTTTGGATTTTTAATCAATTTTCACTTATTTTTATTGGCAAACGGCAACAAACCGGTGTAAAGAAACTGAGTGTCTCCGATGAGAGAGTGTCTTCGCTACCATAGCAACATGTACGGAATAAACCGTGACCTTGTAGACGAGGCCATTTGGGTACAGTGCTGAAACAAATGATGCATTCAACACTCAATGGAGAACACAATAGACACCGTGTCTAGGTGAATATTGACTTTTGACTCTGAAACTTTGATGGCAAACCCATTCACGAATTAGGGGCGCTTCAAAGCATCTTACGACAAATATAGTGGAATATTGATATATTTTTTAATATAAGGTTCTGGTCTGTTTTTACGAAGAAAATAATCAAACAAGCTCGTCACCTGACTGCCGTCCATTCAAGTTGATTCTGTGTGGAACCTTGGATATCATCTCGTTTGTATTCACTATCTCTATACAATTGATTGGTAAACCTGGGCTCCGTACTTGAAGCCACTGACGGCCATATTGGTAATTCCAAAAGAGCCGGCCATTTAAGCAAAATGTGTTCCCATTGAAATGTAGATAAGCGACAAAACAGTACAGAATCAAGCCAATTCAGTGAGCTCAATGAACTTGAAGTCGCGCGCGTATGGGATGGCATGTCTTAAAAACGGGCACCCGAGATAAAACTTCCGTTAAACAGGTGTCTCTGGAATGCTATTGTGTGGGGTATACCAAGATGTCCGCCGGTTTCTTATAAACTCATCTAATATACAGTTATGTTGTGTAGCCAATTCATTAGAGATCAGTGTTTATATTGCAAAAAAACAAAGGTTCGGCATTATTAATTTCATGCCAGTGGCGGACAATATTGATCGTGAATCATCTCCTCCGACGAGAACCTTTACTACCCACAAAGTGGAGTCAATGGAACAATTACTAATGGTAGCAAACCTTTATTCGCTCATTTTCAAAACGGAGGATGAAATTTCCAAAGATTTCAATAGATTTGGGGGTTTAAATTGACCCATTCCATTTGCCTTATATAGGTCCAAAGATACCCAACAACTTTCTTTTCATAACTTATTTCGAAAGTGGGTATCTAAAACCAGGTATGTAAGTTAATTGGTCAGACAGTAGTATTATATCATTAACATTTCTATATTTTTCAAATGCATAAAATTCGCTTCCCTGGGTTTGGAAGCGCCAGCTTTACACCCATATCCATTTCATATGTGAGTGGCCTCCGGTATTGCAATGAGCGAAGTATTCTCGTGTACGTTTGTAGATGTTACGCGCTCGAACGTGAAGTTGATACCGTGGTAGGATCCCAAATATCTGAGGATGAGACTAAATTTGAATGAATAAAGTTCTCTTGGTATTTTTAAATGGCGCGAAACTCAAGTTTTCTGATATTTTTTACTCGAATCTGATCATTGCACCTCTGAGGTGTAAAGAAAAAATCTTCCTCAAAGGGGACTTTTTCCTAAATGCCAAATTTTATAAGAGTGCACTCGCTCATTCAAAAGAAATCCTTCCAAAAATGACCCCGCGAACGTAAATGTCGGGGTTTTCTCTATCTTTTTGTATAGAGGCCAAAATCCACTTTCCCTAAATCTAGCATCGAACACATTGTGTCTTCCCCCGCATTAGTCCAAGATATAATTTGACCCAAACAAATTGCAAAATAAACAATGTGAAATTGTCCAAAAATAATATATCAAAAGTTTAACAAAACCTAGTGGAACATGTAGAAATAAGAGGGCATCGTTTGTACAGGGGTAAGAAATTAGAATGGTTCGAAAAGATGTACCAATTTATTGGGCTATTCCTAAGGTTTAAAAAGGTATAGTTTGCCCTATGTATGATATATTGTTTTAGTACAACAGGCACATAAAAGTTCAAGGTGCACTTGGGGTAAAATTTACAGAATGGTCCGAATTTTTCTGTTTTTAATTGTCAATATCTGTCACACTAATGACGTTCACTGCAAAAAAGGATGTAGTGTTATTTTTCTTGCTGAGATCTAGGAGCAATTCCCACTAAACACAAGGGTCAGCTCCGTGGATATAAGAATAACTGACAATGTTTTTATCCTGAGTACTGTTATTAACAAATATCTTTACGAAAGGCAGAATTTTGTTGCATTTGTCGATTTCCAGAGGCTTTGATAGTAATTGGACCATGGTCCTTTAAGAAAAACCTCAGTCCTCTGGTATTTTTGGTAATCTTCTAAGGGTGCGACTCTTCTATGTATTGTAATATGAACGCACATGTGAGAACATCAACCGGTATTACACAATCATTTCCTTGTAATCTGAGTAGGCAACAGGGTCTGAACTCTCCCCTTTTGTGTTCAATGTTTTTATCAACGATTTAATTGTGAGCGTCTAAATGCTGGAGATGTCACAAAAAAAATACGGATATGTGAGACCACTATTTGCGGACGGACCTTGCTTCTGATGAGGGACCTATATTTGGTCTCCAAAACAAGCTCTAAAACATTACAAGAGATGCTGTTAAACTTGAATCTATCCTGTGAAAGTAGCAAGACCCAAAATCATGGTGTTTAAAACCTCGTCGTACCAAGCCTTTTTTGTAACACGGTTTACCAAGGGAGGGGGGGGGGGGGTTTACCACCCCCCTTCGAGAATTTTTATAAAGCACCCGTGCTTATGATTGTGATACCAATGGATAGATATGGTTCCTCCTCTTTCCATTGATACCAAAATAAGTATAATCCTAGTTATGCGTCACAATGACGTCAGCAAGTCCGCGAGTCGGCATTTTTTCTCACAGAAAATAGGCGAAATTCCAATTTGCGCTAAAAAACGTAGGAATATCGGATTTTCATGCGGGTTTTCAGCTCTAATGATGGCAATTGGGCTAGTTTTCATATAATATAGAGTTTTAGGCCATACTGTGAATAATATTTCAAAAATCCATCATAAAATATCCTTGGGTGGCACCACCCCCCTTTACCCTTCGACTTTGACGGCATACCCTAAACCCGGTGAAGGTGCTACCTTCACATTTTTTTCCCTAAAATGACCGGAAAGGATGAGAGAACGATTACCTAGAAGCTTTTTACGATTTTGTTTAGCGTTTTAGCGCACCGGGGCGAAGTTCGGTAGGGGGGGTGGTAACCACCCCCCCCCTGGTAAGACGAGGGTTAAACGTGGATGTTATATGAAGCGAATTGAAAACTGGTTCTATGATAATGTACAGCTTGAAGTGTAACTTTTAGTTGAAATGGTAGTTGGATGAAAGCTCAAGAGCACACTCTTGCTCAAGGAAACAAATCCCTATTTGCATTTAAACATTTTATATCCAAATTCGGTTGCCTTCCCCCTGATGTTATGTTTAAATATTTGATTCTAAGATTCTTCACATTTTGTCTTTTGGATGTGAATTGTGGGGTACATCAGAAGTACTGATTCACGAACAACTATATTTAAACTTTTGCAGACATATTTTGGGTATACCTCATTCTGCACCATCCCCAGCTGTGCGTGGGGAACTTGAGCGATATAGTATACACATTACATATATAGTAATAGTTATTAAGTATTGGTTGCGTCTTCTTGATATTGATAGAACTAGGGCCCTTTACCAGTGCTACAAGTTTCAATACACCAGAGCTGAAAGTGGAAGGGCTGTTGGTCCTTAGATGTAAAAAATACACTCTTTACCATGGGTTTTGGTGAAGTGTGGGTTGCTCAAGGCGTTGCAAATATTGGTGCTTTTATGTCCTTATTCAAACAAAGGTGTCAGGATATCCATATACAAACATTCACCGAGTCAATTGCAACTTATTCTAAATTGCACTTGTATTCTCGATTTAAATATGATTTACACTGTGAATCATATCTGTTTAAAATAGATACATTTTCATTTAGAACATTATTTACTGAACTCGGGCTTGGTATTCTTAACTTGGAAATTGAAGTGGGTAGATGGAATCGAATATCCCGTGAAGATAGACTCTGTCAATTATGTAATTATAATAATGTAGAGAATGAATTGCATGTCCATATTTTGTAGATGAACGAAATCGCTATATATCACCATATTTTGTAAATCATCCTGATCTAGCAAATATTATAAGCTAGTTAATTCAACTACGCGAGATATTCAAATTAATCTCTGTAAATATCTATATCATGCACGTAGTAAACATAATGTCGTCAGGCACGATTGATTTTGCATTATTGTATTGAAGGGCCGGTGGCCTATATATATCGTAATAAAATCTCTCTTTGCGAGAGAACTGAACTGGATTACAGAGTTATGACTAGTGCTTGGTGTGGTGATCCCTTTACAGCAACAACCTGCTAAACTGGGATGGTGCAGAGGTGGCGTCGACAGCCAGCCGACAAGTGAGAAAAAATAGGTGCTCCAAAATCAAAGAAAATGTTTACAACAAAAGGTGCACTATGTACAAAATAACGAGCAGTTTATAGCACCAAATTGCCATACAGGGGTGTCATATCCCTGATGGCTGGAGCAGCGTAGCTCTGAAACATTGCTATTGATGGAGTAACATGAAGAATGGCTTGTGGTGGCAGACGATTCCATATGGCAACACTTCTAGGGAAAAATGCATATTTGTATGCATTTACAGTTATAAGATTTGTGTTGTTGTATTTCAATGGATGATTTAATCTGGCTGATATATGTGATGCTCTCTGGAAGCAGTCTGGTGGTGATATATTAACTAAGTTGTAGTGGATTCTGTAGAGCATGGTCGCTTGTTGTATGAGGCGGCGGATATGAAGTTGATCCCAATTAAGACTCTGTATAAGAGGTGTTACATGAGTTGTGACCTCCCATAGATCCTGTAGTCCCAGTCACATTTTGCATTCCAATTATGCAACGACTATCGTAGATGGTGCAACCAGAATATTTTTGGCTCCTGTACCATTAGTCAAATACTTTGGCCCCATTTTTTATAAGGAACAGATATATCTGAATTTTTACCCCCATAGTGAACTTGAACCTATTTTAACTCATAATTCTTTAACCGCAACATGCAGATAGGGCAAACTATACTTTTTATCCTTGAAAGGTGACGAACATGTTGATATACCTTTCAACGCGTTTTGACCCTTTTCATATTTCGACCCCTGTACAAACCTTACCCCTAGTCGGAGAGATATGGTCCAAGTTATGGCCTGACCGTAAAGTTGAGTATGGACACAATTTTTTTGCTGAAATGATAGTTTAGGGTGTGTAGAAGACTCGACATGATTGGCGTCTGCTCAGAGATAGGAATGACCTCCAAGAGCAGTCCATAATTGAGGTATGCAACCTTCACCTCTAGAAGATGCTAATGTATCTGCGACAGACAAATATGATTAAAAGTGATTCCATTTAGGGAGACAGCCCCTTTTTGGGAGTGAGGTTACAACCCTCTGGAGTTTACTTATTAAAAATCCAATACTTCAAAAATATATTTGGTACCACTGGATAGCTTAGATGGTCTTCTTTCTATTGGCATCAAAATAAGTAGAAACATCCACAATATGACGTCACTATGATGTCATAAGTCAAGAGAGGTATGAAAATACTGTATATTGGATGTCACGGATAATGGATACTTGTCGATTTTGCTGACTTACCAACAGTATAGCACTAAAACTCTGTTTATATAAAACTAGTCGTTTGTCATCATCTAGAGCCAAAAACCACACGGGAATCTGATATTCCGAACGGTTTTTTTTTTTTCGTTTCTACACTGCGTCTATGGAAATTGTCAATTTTGCTGCCTTTTGGACTACTGACCACATCCCCAATCCATCACTTCAAGATCGTCCTAAACACTACTTCTATTCCGGTTGGTGATTATTTTTGCACGAAAAGGAGCAGAAAATACCAATTGAAAATTACAATAAATATTCCACCCCCCCCCCCATATTCGGTAGATGTGAGATAAGCTTGCTAAGAGGAAGCTGAAAGAGACATGCATCAAGGTCTCAGAGGATGAGCTCAGCAACAGATTCAATGTAGAAGAGCAAGCACACGCAAAAAGCAAATATTGTTAGCACTAGCAAAATTCAAAAAAAAAGGCAGCTTAAAGGAGGAAATACCCAGTAAGAAAAGCTAGAAAACTGGGCATTAACTTATTTTCATTATCGAATGAGGTTTGGACATGAAAATAACAACTCAAATATACCATCATTAAATTCAATTTACTGTTGACTCGTGTGCTGTCCGTTACTGAATCTGGGTCCAAAATGAAAAATTTTGGGAAACATCAACACATTCAAAACATTCTCTTTTTGTCAAAACTTATAATCTTTTTAAAAATGTATATAAGCGCTTAACATTTGTAAACATATTTATGAGTGCATGTTAAATGTATCACCCCGTTTATTCATTTCGCAGTGCCACTAATTTATGTCAATAAATGTGGATACCGTGATAAACATTAGCGTATAGTAGATATTGTTTTTGAAACCCATCACAAAAGGTACATAAACAAATTGACTGATGGAAACGATCCTGTAATTGTAGTTACATTTAAGATGATAAAGGTTTGCCGTTCTTTGATAGTGCGGATGTTGAGATTTGTGTACTCAAGAGGCAAATAGCTGGGAGCAAATCGGGTCCATTTTATGCTTGCGTTCATATGTAGAGAACATTTTATGAACAACCATGTCTTTAGAAAGATATGCTATTAAACATTTATTTGGCTATTAATAATTACGTCAATGTTCAAAAATTTAGTGGTGTTGAACCTACCGTTTTCTGCAATCATACCTCACACCACAGTTGTCTTTGGAAAAACTGGCAACTTGGCATGTTTTCTAGAAAAAATTTAGATGAAATTTAAGAATATCCCACAAAATACAAGCTAATTTCTCCGAATAAACCATGTTTTCAATATACGGTAACACAAGTTTTAGAAATACTATTAAACGTAAAATTGATCGAAATTGCCAACACGAAGATACTCAATAGTCGGTGCAGCTGCGAGTGAGGCCAATCGAGGTGAAATCAATGAGTAAATTGAATCAGATTGCCTTTATAAATTGCAATTAATTTGGAAAAAACAACAATTTACAATTGCCAATTATGAAAAATACATCAATTTCGAAATGTAACTAGTGCACTTTGAGAATTTGAAAGCGTTGTCAGATGAAAGGAAGAAGGAAGAACGCGGTGCACCTATACACCCAAGGTATTTGAGTCTTAGTAGTATATAACCTATCCGTTTCATCTACACTGTCTAGCGAACGCCATTTTGTCACATGCGAGCACTGCAAAAAACAAGCGCTAATACATTAAAACTAATGCATTAATACACATATTTATGCATAATAGGTTAACACTTTAAATGTTCAACTATTGCATATTCAATATTTGAACACGCAAGATGTTAAAAAATCGAATTGATGCTGTCTCATTTCACACGTATTAACATTACAAAAAAACCTATTTAACATATCCCCAATATTAATCTCTTCATTGTTCAAAAACGTTTTCTCTAATTAAAACTTCCTCTGTCCATACTATTACAACATGCTCTTTAAATACCACTTGTTAAATATCAAAATTTAAAAAGAAGAGTTTAATTTAAAAATTGAAAAGACAAGTATAAAATTAAATTCAAAGAGAAGTACTAAAATCCACATAAAAATTAAAAAATAACAAGGAACAATAAATTAAATTAAATAAGAAATTTTTTTTTAATTAAACAATTCTAAACCCAATCTCTTAAAGTTGTGCGACCAGTACTCGAACCTACATAGATAATCCACCCAAATCATTATTACAACAATACATACACTATTACATACCTGGTCGTCTGAAGATCTGCACCGATAAGCCACAGCGGACTGCTCGAATTAGTCCTGCTTTAAGTAACAGTACTGTCAATTAAAGTACGAGTAGCATATCTGTATGGCTTGGGACGCTACATCACAGTACCGCATCGTCCTAGACTACACAGCACAGGTTAGGGTCCTGGCATACTCACAGTTACAGGGTCCTAGGACTTTGCGCCATTGCACAGAGTCGAGAATGGGCGTCCTACGGACGCCAGTCTCCGAAACTAGGTCCTAGGACTTTCTGATAATGTACCATTAACATATCGGTAAGTCCTAATAGAATTAGTTTGTCCTCTAAAAAGACCCTCTGATATAGCGAATTCCTTTATCTGCCACAAATTTCCAAATTTTTTACCTCTCTACAGTTTACAAAATAAAGCTCTAAAGTTTCCTCGTCTATATTACAAAAAGTCAAAGATTACAGCTTTAATCTTCATCTGGACATAGAAGTCTATTTGTTGCATAATTTCTGTGTAAAAATTTTAAAATTAAACTACGTAATCTTGTATTTCTTTGGTTTGAAATTTTAAATAGAATAAAAAATATATTTTCCCAGTTGAAGCTGGTAGAATTCATATTTAACGTTTGTTCCATATGTGTTATTTTGGTTTTCTTAAACCCATTGTAATTTAACACCCTGTAAAACATTTTGCACCCGATTTTATTACTTAACTATATCCTGAAGGTGCTAGGGAATAAACAGGAGTTGCCGTCAAGCACCGTGGAACGATTAGTTAACTTTCAAACAGTCTTTACCGATTTCATGATCCCTAAAGGTTCAACTATATTTGTTTTCACTTCATATTGGCACTGAAAATTTCATAGGACAAGAAATCACCGTGTTATCTCAAGTTCATTTTTGGAAAGTTACAATTACGACCACTTATAAAATAGGTTTGTTGCCATTTCAAAAAGGATGTTATACCAAAGGCATCGTGGACGACATCATCTTGAGGTAAGGGATATGAAGCTTAGTGAACGTAACCATGAGTTCAGAACATCCTTCAAACAGAATAGTCTTTTAAAAAGACAACCGTCGCTTAGCGAGAAGTTAGTACTTAATATGTTGGTGTAATGACTTGAGATCATAGGAAACCCTATCGTATTAGAAGAATTATATAACCACAGTATAGATTCAGCATCATCCATTACTCATGCATCAACCTTTAATTTGCAAATTTAACCAGGGTTTGGAAACGCCAGCCTCCTTATACAGCATATCCATTTTAGGTGAGGCCCCCCCTTAAGATTGTTCAGCAATGTGGAAAACATGTGGGTTTAGTTTATCAATCAAATAGATTCTAAATATTTAACCAACAGTCATTGCACGAGATTACAAAAATTCAACGTACAGGAAACAGGTTTTAAAACAACGATTGTCACTATGAGGCAATGAAGTATCAACTCCTGTGGCACAGTTCAATAGCTTTCATTCAAAGTGTATTTAGAAAACACTCTAAGAATCTGCCGGGTGCCACCTGGGCATCCTTGAGCATTTTGAGAAATCCAAGATGGCGTCGATATACTATAGGACCCAATGAACAAGTGCATGGCACTTGTAACATTGAGTCATACCCCAAATTCAAAATGGAAGCCAAATCTAATAATTTTAAAATATGCCATAGGCTTTAACAGCAAATACCTGCGATAAAAACTAAACATGAAGTACTTAGATTATGTGTTAGACACAATAAATGTATTTCTGATACTTTTAAAGTTGTAACATGACGTCAATCAATATGGCAGCCAAAAACGTGAATATCTTCCAAAATACTTGACACAAATGTCTAAATATTACCTTCAGGTATAAAATATTGTGCCAATCAAACAATTAGAAATGTACCTATGATCATAACCAAGTGATACCAGGTAATCCCGATAAATAAAAATGGGTCAAATTATAAATTGAGTACAATATATGTGAAAAAATGTAATTCCTATGGTATTTGACAACTTTGGCATGCACCATATTATTTTTTTTTTCGATTTTTGGGCGCATTTAAAACAAATTGAAAAGTATGTTGTACATTGGTTAGGATAAAAGGTACATGTCTAATGTCATTGACACATTGATTTCGAAGGTTGTAATACTTATATATTTGTGTCAAGTATTTTTTGAAGATGTTCACGTTTTGGGCAGCCATATTGATTGACGTCATGTTACAATTTTAAAAGTATCAGAAATACATTTATTGTGTCTAACAACATAACCTAAGTATTTCACGTCTATTTTTATAGCAGCTATTTGCTGTTATAGGGCATATTTTAAAATGATTGGATTTGGCTTCCATTTTGAACTTGAAGTATGACTTAATGTTACAAGTGCCATGCACTTGTTCATTGGATCCTATAGTATATAGTAACTCCATAGTTTGATAATATAGGGTTGAATAGATAATTATCATTTATGGCGATGCCATCTTGGATTTCTCAAAATGCTCAAGGATGCCCAGGTGGCACCCGGCAGATTCTTATTCTACACACCCTAATCTATCATTTTCAGCAAAAAACATTGTGTCCACACTCAACTGTACGGTCACATGAACGTTCTCTCCGACTACCCCATAAAATACATATTGCACTCCTTTGATTTTGGTAAACTTTTAATATGTTGTTCTTAAAGGCTTTCTCCATACAATTCTGGAGTCAATTATTCTTTTACAATTATAATTTGACTGGCCTGGAGCGTGATTTTGAATAGGTAGGTAAGAATAGGCGTTAGCGTTACACATTTATGGTTCTTCGCAACATCCCTATTGTGTCTGCAAACTCAAACCAAACCTTTATCAGAACGACTAGGATGATAAAGTAGCGGCGGAACATTTTTCAAAGCGGAGAGACCAAATTGCTTCTAGTGCCCAGTGTTCTGGGATTATTTGGAAAATTGAAATGATTTTATTGCAAAAAGTGGAGGGCCATTCCGTCCAACCCCGGTTCCGCCGCCGCTAGATTCGTGTCGCTTATAACTACGGGCAATTGTTGACTTGCAGATGCGAGACATTGTGAGCAATGTAGGGGCACCACATCGAGCATTTCGTCAACGAATGGACAATACAATGGCGCTTATGAAGAACTGGAAGGTACCTGTATATGTGCAAAATAAAGTACGTTTGTGGTATATGCATTCAATGGACAGGAAGGAGTTGGTTTGTAAGTACCACAGTTGTATGAAAGCTTTTATCCCATCAATAACAACCTTTTTATTGAAAAATATCGATATGGGTAAAAATGGGTGTCCACAGAACTATTGTAACCTGTATTTATTTATATAACAGCGTATTAAAGTTAATGACGCTGCTCTGGTTGTTATGTATACCTTTATGGAGGAGTCTTCAAAATATCGCTGCTGCTGCTAAGGCTGAATATTGGGTGTTGTGTGGATGATTTAATTGGGACATTAAAGATAAACCGTGGGCTAATTTAACTGCATGTCTATCCCCAGCCAGCCACGTCCCCTATAGGGATAAGGACCCAACAGCATTTCCAACTTGTCAACTTGTATCCCCCTCTCTTTATTTGAGTATCTCTATTGGTATCCACCAGTTTTGTTAAATGAAGCCTACACCACAAGGCTGTTAAATTTAAAAGGCACAACACAGCCATTGGCAAGTTAGACACAGGTACCATGATTGAGCAACGGACTATCCAACAGGGCATAGTGAAAATACATAACTATGAAGCTACAGGAAAAACAAATAAAAGCGCCACATGAACGGGAAACTTAAAGAAGGTTTATTTATACGAAAAGCGCCAAAGCTGCTGATAGCATGGGCTGAAAGGGTGTCCACCACACATAAAATACATTGCCTGCCGGTTTTAAAGTATATAGTCGTCAGGTATCATAGTCCGGGCTTCGCTTAGAACCTACAACGAATAAAGCGTGAAACTAATGTTTGTGGTGAAGAGTCAGAACTGAATCGATTGCCTATTGTTTCAAAAATCAGAATGTCTGTTGAGATTTATTATCGCCAAGGGTACATCTCTAATTCTTTTCTCTTTTGACCATTAATTTTGGCTTTGTGGCTAATTACCTGTAAATTTGTATCAGGCGATTTGGAAGATTTTGATATTTTTGCTGCGCATATATTGGCTGAACGTCGTCCCAGAGCGGTATAAAATATCGAAAATGTGTTTATTGGGTTCCCACAACATAGAGCTAATAAATTTCTTTGATATTTTTCATCCTATATATTAGCTAAGATCGGGATTTTTTCTAAATTATCTGTTTTTGACAGCCATTTTTGAACATTAAGTGTCTCACGACTTTATAAAAGTGTCAGAAATTGAATGATTGAGTCCAGTAAATTTTCTTCACATAAATATTTACCGATGCAGTGCTGATCCAATTATTATGAGCTATGGCGTTTACTTTAGACACCATCTTGAATATCCCGGTAAAGCCACGGCCCCAGAGCTGGCAGCAATGTATTTTGTATAATATGAAATGTGGAAGACCCTTTCACCTCCATTTGTCAGAAGTTTACGGGTTGGACGGCGCTTTCCGTATAAATAAACCTCGGGGCTTCCGCTCTAAGGGCATATGAGGACTCAGTAGGATTCTCGAAGTTTGGGAAGAAGATTTGCCGGTGCTTTTCTATAGTTTAAAAGGATGCTTCATCTATTAATTACGGGGTATTTGTTTTTTAAATTGGGGTCCAGTTGGTGTTTCAACAAATTATATTGATCTCCGTCATAAGAATTAAAAATAAAAAGTATAGTTTAATCTGGTTCTGACCTTAGTATACACAGGTACAAACCAGCCCTTAAGGTTCATGCCATGCTTTCCAATTTTGTTGAAACGGTGTCAAATTGTTCCGCTTGTCTTAATTTACAAAGTTTGGTATTTTGGTTGCTAGGTTGAGGGCAATTCAAACTGTAACAATTAAATGTCTACGAATCAACTAAATTGACCAGACCTCAAAATTATACACAAGAGCGGTCCAACCGCACCAAAAATGTTAAAAATGCATTTTTCTGTTGCAAATGACAGAGCAATAGATTCATAAAATCTGGCATCGCTAATTTTACCCGACATGACCTTGACCCTTTTGGGGTCTCGCCGTGTACTAAAGGTTCGCACTTAGCAAAGTATACTCTTTTAATCTTTAAAACGAGACAAAATATACATTTGTTGTACTTTAAACACATTCGACTAACACATTTACCCCTGGTAGCTAATTTTACACCAATCAACCTTATTTGACGATGTTCCCCACATTTCCCAAAAGTCCGAGTCACATCCTTCAAACTATAGAAAACTCTTCAAACATCTTCACATCCCAAACTTCGAGAATAGGATTCTATTTCTGACCTTTCTACATGCAAACATAGTTTAGTTAGTGGGCAGGTCACCCAAGTACTCTTGTTCACAGCGAAAATTGTTGACAGAGGGTCATTTTACCTGGGCTTTTCACAAATACAATAGGCAAACGACCTTCTTATTGGGCACATTCCCTGCACACGTCTGCATTACAATGATTAAAATCAAGCCCATGTTATAGCATATGATAATTCAATTCCTGATGCCAGTAAATGTAAGGTTAACTACCATTTTCGAGGGCTTCGCTTTCTTAAAACAGATAGAGTAATACACAAGACTTTTTTGTAGCATACAATTCAATTAATGATTTGGGAGCTTTAAAATGTGTTGGATTTCTCCCGGGGGGCCACTTGTATTCCAAGGTGGATATCATGCTCGTGTAAAACAAAAACGCGGAATTAGGGTCGTTTTTTGAGTTCAGGCGATGTACGCGCGTACATTGTTTTAGGGTATCAAAGCGTCACAAATTCAAAATAAGGGTTTGCGGTTTCCCGTCGACACCTCACGTGCTTAGGGTGTGATCTTGTGACGTCCTTGTAAAAATTAGAATTAAAATTGACAATGCTGGACACATAGTGGGTTTTTCCGCTTTTTCTTCTTCTTTATTCACATGGATAGATTCCCCGAGTGATTTTTAAACGCGTTTTCAACAAGTTCACAAGGCCTTATTTTTCAGTTTATTTTCTCTTTTCGTTGTGCCCGTCCCTTCCTACATATATAGCCTTTATAATTGGAGTTTTCATTTCATTTTCGGCCGCGTTTCGATTCTACACTAAGACTAATCGTTATATGTAGGCCTTGTGCAAATCGAAACAGAATTAGGGTCTGTCTCTCAATATGGAATGTCCATCAAAATAAGGTCATGGATATTTTAGTCCGGGGGATTTTACTGAGTTTAATGAAATGGCTGAATATCAGGAAAAAAAAAAACAATTACGACACCCGATAGCACCCATTAATTTCAATTATTTCAAAGAAATAGGGACAATTTAAATATAATGGGATGTTAATTTTAAAACAACATTGATGCTTTAGATAATGCGCAATTGACGCTTTTAAACACAAAAGGTGAAATAGAAAGCTTCATGGGAAATCATGTGTACAAGACGAGTCCTTAAAAGGACATCTTTCTGCTTTTATGTGCACAATTGTGAATAAAACAACAATTGGTTTTGTATGCCACATAAATTGTAATGAATACAATGCAAGGCAATCAATCATAAATGACAACCTTTAGTGTGAAAACAAAAGACATTCAGTTTCAATGTTACTTTTTCTTCTGATACTCTGTATTATTTTGAGTAGAAATTCCGCATGCATGAACACCAAGCTTCAGTTTACCATACCTTTTCCCCTTTTAAGGGGAACTTCTTATCTAGTACAAAGGCCAAATCAGCATTGTGTAGTAAATCCTGTCATACTTGCTGTAGCAAAATTTGTGGGCCTGTTTACCACACTGACATATTAGGTCTCTTAATGACTAGTTTTTTCCATGCTATCAGTGTTAAAAATATACACACAAACAATTAAAATTCCGGTACCACAATAGTATATTATAACTTGGAAGTATTATTGGTGTGGATATAAATATTGGGCTATATAATTCCATTCTACAGTTTAATTTTTTTGTCAAGCAAAATTTGCAATCTGAACCAACCACTCAGAAACTTTTAAAACAAATAGCTACCTTTAGGTTAGACTAGTCTCATTATGCAAGGCAGGGAATGTCCTATCACTAGTTTGCAGTAGGGTAATGTATAATCACTGCCATGGCCAAGCATGGAAAGATGAGACTCTTGAACTCAACAGAGGCAGTATCAGTAACAGCTGGGAAGTGTAAACAAGAGGCTGTATCACACAAACGAACTGAGTACCTTACTGCATGAGGGCTTGGTCAATTCAGGATTAATCTTCTGCCTTGCAGAAGAAAATTTCCTTTAATCAGGCTAGGGCCATTACAATAAGAATCCTATCTGGCCTGTAAAGTGAAAGGTACATTTTATAAAGTTCTCGTTTAGGTTTGCAAAATTTACCAAAATACTTTGTTTTAGGTGTATTTTTCAAACTGTTATGCCAATTACTTGTTTAGGGTTTTAAAATTAAACCACACCACTTGTTAAGGGTAAGCAAAACCATCCAAAGTACTTGTTTAGGGTATCGCAAAATTCAACCGAAATACGTGCTTAGGGTGTTTTTTCTTGCCAGTGAAATACGGCTTAGGGGGGGGGTACGTTTTGGGAGGCCAAACACGGGCATGATATCCACCTTGGAATACAAGTGGCCCCCCCGGGTGGATTTTCTTAATAATTCAGAGACCACGCCTTTTCAAACTTAACATTCAATGCTTTTTAATTCGTTGTTTTAACCCCCAAACACCCTTTCACGTCAGATTAGACCAACTTAGATATGTAGTTTCGAAACAATATTATATTATTTTCATAATATTCCTTTCAGTATTTTGGACCTCAAATCAGGACATTTTCCCCAGAGCGTTTTCGACCAGGTATTGAGGTCACACGATTGTATTGGCTTCTCGTGTACAAGCACAATAACGCATGTTGGCGTGACGTCCTGATTGACTGTAACGTGAGACAACTTTTTAGTTGAATCAACGGCTAAGTGGGTACAAATCGTGCCATAAACACCTTTGTTGTGTCACACTTGAAAAAGACTACTACCTCTGTTCCGGTGCCTTTAACAATCCTGTAATCTGGTTGGTTTCTTATACTGTTAGTATCCTGTCTTGTAGTACCATATTATTTTGATATGTATAAAAAAAATAAAAAAAATATATTTGATAATAGTTTTGTCGTTTAATCACTTTAGATGAACTTGAAGCTATGGAAGGTGTCCTTTTGAAAGATGCAGCAGACCATAGCCATCCCGCACATGTGGGAACACCTTAGCAAAGTATCCTTTTTCCAGACATAATGCTTTCACATCAACCGCTGTAATTTCATTACACCCCGTCATGCAATCCCACATTCAATTCCAGGCCTATTCTGTGCATGATGATCAATAATCATATGTTTTTAAATGAGGTTGTTCTGGGGCGGCTCACGCGTTCATTGGAAGTAACCTTTCTTTGATTTGTGATCTGCTGATCATGTTTCCCAACATTGCACGAGCGCCATTTGACATCACAGTAATACAGTTAGCACAAAAAAGTATCTCGACATTTTTTTCGATCAGTAGTTTGCCGATTGCCAAAGTACCGATATTTTGCATGTATATTCAATGTACATTTATATGCCCTTCTGGCAAACAGGTCGTTATACTGCCGCAAAAACCCCCCAACCAAAAGTAGCACTTATAATGGCTTTTTCTAGAGTGAAGTTATGTTATTGCAAATAATTTTTAAAATATGATTTTGGCTTTTATGATTATAATGGATTTCCTAAAGAATATACTTTTTATTATATTGTTTTTATATTGTGAATGTGTATTGTCAAATTTGTTGCAAATCATCTTTAATATATAATGTGCTATACGTATTAAACATTTTAATAAACCGTTAATGAAATCAAAATGACATGAACATGTGTGCGTCTTTGTCAATGTGTGTAGTGTAGAAAAACCGAGTTTTTTTTTACCGCGATTCTGTGAAAGCCACTACTTTAGTACTAATCCATAATAATATCTCATTTTATAATTGTTCTTTTGGTTGTTGTCGCAGGACTGTGAACAAGGGCCGTTGCTTAGAGACTTGGTATTGAAGCTAAGACATTCTATATCTCCCAGGAGACTTCATTTGTCGAAAGGTATGAGGAATATTATAGGTTCTTAGTCCAGGGTACATACATGTGACCTTGTTATCCCATATCTATACTGTTGTTTCAATGTTTCAGACCGTATTTCCTGCTGATCTGAATCCGATGGATGCCAGAACAAAAACCTTGAGCATTTCGAGAAACGCAAAATTCAAAATGGGCAACCAAACATCTAAAACTCATAGGTTAATTACTCAAAAGTTTGTAATTTCTTTTGTCCTGTCAAGTCAAAACAACCCAGTGTGACCAATTAAGTTGTGATTCATTAACCACCTAAGTAAGAGATTCAATATGGCAAACCAATACACAACGCATCTGAGATATTTGTCTACGTTTGACCAGTGAATGGTAACATGATATACCAATCTTTTAGCAATCAATAATTAATTGAAACAATTATGAATAGCTTTCAAAAATTTTTTAACACTCAAATAAATCAATAAAACCATTCAAGATGGCTTCCAAAAGGCAAATTCATTACTATTAAAGCCAGGGCTCCATGTTTGTGTATATATCACTATAAACTCTTCAGACAATTGAAATACTAACATATCAAGTGGTTGATATCTGCAGATGGCATCTAGATCGGCGTTCAATATGGCGGCAAATGTCAATCATAAAGGTCAGTATTCCTTTACCTGTAGCCTAAAGATATATTTTTGTGGTTGTTAGTTGGATATCACTTCCCAAAAACCCCAGTAAGGCTATCTTCACTTAAGTGTCATTGAGCATCAATATCCCACATGGATGCAAATGGACGCTTAAAAACCTACAAAAACAAAGAACATATTTTCCCTAGACTCATTAGTGATCGGATTTTTCGGCCGCTTATTACGTGCCATTTCCAGCCCTATTGGATACCCATTTTGGATGGCATCTTACATGTACAGATTCCTCTGATGACCTACCTAATGAATGTGTACATTGATCTGATTGACTTACATAGAAATACACAACATTGCAGTACTGGTTAGATACCGCTATCAATTATAGCCATCTTACAGTATCGGAAGCCATCTTTGGACCTATAATGACGGGATGTATATCCACAATTTTTTAAATGTGTCTTAATGAATTAATTATTTCTTGACTGCCAAAACACCAGGATCGATACAAATTACCACCGCAGCAAAATAGATCACGATCAGACACTTTATTGTATTGCGGCCATATGGAATTAATTGATTACGGGTGTTACAGAAGATAGGGTTAAATTGGTCACAATGAATGTTTAAAACCGAGACAGGATGAAAATCACAACTTTTTGAGTGAACAAGAGATGAATGTTTTGGTGTTTTGGTGCCCTTTTATTTTTTGCGGTTTTTACAAAAATGATCAATTTGCTCGTCGGGCATCCATCGGATTCAGAATCACATAAAAACTGGATTAGAAACCGTTGAAAAACATTATCTATCTAAACAACATAGGTTGTATTAGGTAATCAATGAATCTTTAGACTGGACTACTCGAATTTCGCTTCATTTCAGTGGCGTAATGACCGGCCCAAAATACTTGGGTTGCATTCGACCTGTTCTGGCTTTTTTTTCAATAGTTGGTTTGCCCCTTTCTGTGGGTTGAAAATTTTGCAGTTAAAATCCCATTAAAAACAGAAATCATTCTGTCTTGTTTCGTCTCCCTTATGGGGCTGTCTACTTGTGTTTGGCACCATACCCTTAGCCAGAAAAGGAACTTTACTAGTAATATCTGCTTCCCATGCATGGATTATATACCGTGGATTTACATGACTTTGCATGTCGTCATTTTGGAGTCTTCGCTGTAGGAACATGTCATCGTTGAACTGCAACGCTTTTAATTCTGGACATTAGTGGACATTATAGTAAGATCTGTAAGGACATAATAGTGTATCATTCATTATTGCTATTGTAATCGTATTTTGGACATTCCAAATTCTTGAACCAATCAATTTGATAAAATCATAATAAATCAGTACAATTTATAAAATTCAGATCATTTGTACACAAGGTTCATAGTAGGGTTATAAATCATAATCCCATTCTAGAAGTTTGGGGAAGAAGGTTTGAAGATGTTTTCCTATAGTTTGAAGGGTTCTGAATCAGAATTTTTGGGTCCAACCTCTGGGAAATGTGGGGAACTTTGTAAAATAAGGGGGTAAAATTATTACAGGGGTAAATTTGAAATCAAGTCAAATTGTGTTTAAATGTATACCAATGTATTTGTCTCATTATAAGGATTAAAAAAAGGTATAGTTTGTCTAGGTTCCGACCATTAGTTAAACAGGTACAGCCCTATTAAGGTTCAAGGTCATCCTGGGGGTAAACGTTACCCAGTGCTCCGATTTCGTTGAAACTGCTGTCAAATTGTTCGTCTTGCCCTAAATTACAATGTTTGGCTTATGGTTTCGTAATTCATGGGCAAAATGTAAAATGGTAACAAGGGTCTACAGGGGTCTATAGGGGTCACCAAAACATGACCTCAAATTGTATACAGAGCTGCCACCCAAAGAATTGAAATGGATTTTCTGCTTCAGTATGACCAGGGCAATAATTTGACACCGGTTTCAACAAAATCTGAGCACTAGATTTTTTTTGCCCCAGAATGACCTTGAACCTTATCAGGGCTGTAGCCGAGTAACTGAAGGTCGGAACCTATACAAACTATACCTTTTTTTAATCCATATAATGAGACAAAACATTGGTGTACATTTAAACACAATTTGACCTGATTTCAAATTTACCCCTGTACTAATTTTACCCCTTATTTTACAAAGTTCCCCACATTTCCCAGAGGTTGGACCCAAAAATTATGATTCAGCACCCTTCAAACTATATAAAAACATCTTCAAACCTTCTTCCCCAAACTTCTAGAATGGGATTCTCGTTTATAACCCTACTATCATTGTTTTGTTTGTGTTTAAAGGGTAGGCCCTATTTCTGGCCTTGGCGTCCACGAGACGTCGTAACACTATTGTATACCTTTAATAAACGGTTAAGGTTTGGAAATCATTACACCCATCGGTGAATGTTACGGGTGCACATATCAGGATAATGTAGTAGTATATGTTATCTTTTTGTTACTTTTTTCCCCTTGCAACAACAGTCAAAGTGTTTATTATTATATACGGTCTAATCATGTGAATCATACACTTTGCATTACAGGGAGAAGTCGGTAAAGAGATGTTTATAATAGAAAGT